>JAADVP010000293.1:0-26684 GCA_023335675.1 Globisporangium solare | reverse complement strand
CGCGAGCAGCAGCGGCGCCGACCGCTCTTCACCATCGCGTCTGGCTGGGGGAGCTCGTTGGTTATTCGGGGGGCTTTTCCCGGGACTGGCGGTCACTATTTGCCACTGTTTGCCACTGTTGCGGTTCCCGAATTGCGGAGGCCACTAACTGATGGGGGTATCGCAATATCAAAAAGAGGTGTCGCTCCAACAATCCCCATTTTTTTTACTTTTAATTTATCCTAGTGTATATTTTTTATATTCCCTTTATTCAAATCGCAATGCATCATTAGTATCTCTTATGGTCTCACTTCGATCGTATGTCAACACAACGACATCGAAGCGTATGAGTTCGTCGTCGTGGCGAAGTCGTTTCCAGAGCGGGTGCCTCCCGTTCGCACCGTTTTGAGAAACTCACTGTCCACCATTTGGTGAATCGAAATTGCATCTTCTTTAAACCTGGTCATCGCGCAATCCAGTAGCATGTTCGATTTCTTGGATGACATCGGTTCGTTTTTTCTGCTTTTGGGGAAAATGTGCAGGCAAAACTGCAGGACAGCGAGTGGAGATCCCAAGCACGCGGGCTCTTCGGGAGTGCTGATCGTCAACCACCCCGCTTCCTTCGTATACGTGCCAGCGAGATCCTTCTCACCATCGGACTGGGCTGCCCACACAACCACAAACCGGTCTTGCGTGAAATATCTCCGCATCGCCAATGTGAGCACGATACCGCTGCTCTCTGTAGTCGCTTGATTCGCCGCACGGTAGTTGACAACAAATGTGTCGTCTGGGCGATCCGTGCACGGGTGCGAGTAAGCGTTGTCCTTGTGATGCCACTTGCGCAGGGCCTCCCACGACAGTTTGGTCATCAGAGTCGCTGGAATCGGGACCACGTCGACCTTCAGAAGCTCGACAAATTTTTCGCCATCGCTGTTGTACTTCGTTTGGTTTTTGAAAACCGGACTGGGCACGATCCTTTTGTTGCTTAGTTCGTTGGTGTGGGAAGCGACTTCTATGTCGGCGTAGGTTGCGTCCAAACGGCTGAGAAGCATTTCGCATGTTTCCGGTACCTGTAAGTCGCTTGGCTCTAAAAAGCTGCACACATTCAGCGGACTATGGTTGTAGTTTGGCAGCGACAGCGGTGACGAAGAGCCTGAAGCGCCGACAGGGTACTCAACATATTTCTCGGGAGCGTTGAGAATGTTGAATAGCATTGTCTTAAGTTCCTGATTTTCAGCTTCCGCGAGACTTCTTTGCTGTCGTTGCCGATAAGCGATAGCTCGCCAAGCTGTTTGGAGAAGTTCCTGCTTGTAAATGGCGAAGCTCTTCGTTTGCTCCAGCGTCGTGAGTTGAGTCTCCAGCTCGACTACTACTTTTCGCAGCGCAGCGCACTCACGCTTTCTTTTCTCCACGGATTGGATGCGCTTCTTTGTTATGTGTTGGTCCCCATTGCGCCGCGATCCTGAGACGGCGGACGAAACTCGGTCCCGTTGATGGCGCACGGTATTTCCTTTGGGGGCGAGCAGCGACACGGCACCGAACGCGGCCGCGTCCAGAGTCGCGAGGAGGGCTTCGGTCTCGGAAAGGAGCTCGTTCTCATCCATGTCCACCCGTTCAAAACCAACAAGGTCGCAGTAGTGCGGCCACGCTTCGCTTCTCATCCCATTCTTGCCGTCCATGGCGGTGCTCGTCGTGCAAGTCGTCGATTCTCAAAGTGAGCGTGAATGACGGAATGACGTGACTTGCCGAAGGTAAGACACAGAAAGCCGAGCTCTGTTAAAAGAACCCCCTTTCAACGTGATTGAGTTGAAAGGGATCACTTTGCAGGATTGGGTTGCAAGCTCTGGATTCCTTTTATTGCTTATCCCCTATCAAAGATGGCACCTTTGCTATTGTATAATAGCGCCAAATCGTCTGAGCTGGGGCGTTGTTGGCACTGTATGTTGTTCATTTGCTGTGGTGCCTTTTTCTACAAAGAGATTGTCTGGTGTTACAAAAATGTGTGACAATCTCTTGTCTACCCCTCGAGATAAGAGGCACGGTGCAGTGCGGTGAAATTCAGTTGTGGCCGAGCGAGCGCAGCAGGAGACCTTTCATTTATCTCCTTCAGGGTAGGTAGGACTCGAGTATCAACTGTAAACGTCGATGGGACGGCTAGCACTATGATACACCTACCGATTTGCATCTACACACCAATGTATCGGGTGTGCTGTGACCTAATTGATATATTCCAGTTGTCAGACCGCCTCAGACGTTGGAAGCGTGGTCGCACTATACGTGCACCTGTGCGGCGTACAACGGTTGCAGGCCGCGAAAGTGTTTCGATGGAGGGATGATGGAAGGCACTTTTTGTGGCGATAATAGTATGGACAAATCATTTTGCCATCATCATTTCGATTGGTATAGACACCCAACAGATGGTTCCTTATCGGCAGACTGAATCATCACGAAATGCTTTGAGGATTACCTCAGGTCAATTTAGGAAGGTTACATCAAAAAATGCAATCCACTTAACAAACCAAATGTTGTTTGTGTCGGAGAGCGGCTCCTATGACCTAAAGCGAGCGAAGTCACATTGTAGTGATGTTTTGATCTGCTACAGCATCGTTCCGAAGCTACATTTTTCTGAGTCAAGATGATAGTTTTTTATAAGGTTTTTAGTCTAATTCTAAATGGTGAAATGGCTTCAGCCAAATCTGTACATCATGTCATAGATGTCATTCAGTGAGTGGGTAGAACGCAATCGTGTGTTGCACTAATTTTTAGACGGTTCCTCGAATGAGTGTGTTTCCAAAGCTGCACTTCTAAACCAGTATTTCTCTTTCAAATCTAGAGTACTGTGTGCATCAATAGAAGCTTAGTTGATGCAGATTTCAACTTGAGAGCGTCCCTTTCTCCCTTTTGGTGAGGTTGGATCCCGACATTTGTTTCAAAGTTGTGTTGCGGCATGTAAGAACAGAATTCATTGAGGTCGGTTTTATGGGTTATACTGTGCACAACGCCATTTTCGAGACCTGCTTGAATCATCAACGATCCGGCAGATGGTCACAGCACAGAGCAATAATCAGACCTATCCGCTAACTGTGTCAATACACAGCACACATTTATCAGATATGTTCTCTCGAGCTATTTTATTTTTGCTTGGCCGCGCAATAACAGTGCACCTTACAATAGTGTGTCTTGAACTTTGGCCTCTACTACATAGATCGCTGTTTGACCCTATATTAATAGTTCCATTGCATGAGTCAAACCCACCTACAATTTACAGTTTAATAAGAACATAACTGGATTCCGTTTAGCTTTAAGAAGTTTTAAAATTAAAACGTAATACTTTGACTACCGTTTGACAATCCTTGAAACATCAGTTAAAAATAATTTACATTTTACATCCATTCAAGGTCGTTTTTAAGAAGTGTTGCACTATAAATAGGATGGTACTCAGCGAAGTTTCTGCACACTGGCGGTTAGGTGTTCCAGGTTTGTGCTCTGTCTCGAATTGGTTTTTTATGCACGTGCTTATTTTCTGTGGTGGATGGGATCTGTAATCCGCCATTCGGCAAAACGACGACGAAGAGCTCGTGGCACTCACTCGCGATGGAAAACGGAGCAAGAGGCAAAGTGTGGGCTCGTGGCGGCGCCATTGCCGCTTTGGACCGACTGAGCATGGACGCCGTGGATGAGAACGTGCTGCTCGCCGAGACCGAAGACCTGCTCGCGACGTTGGACGCGACCGCGTTTGCTGCGGAGTCGCCCATGGCGCCTCGAGGCCGCATCCCGAACCACCTCTGGGGAGTGCAAATGGAGTCTGCAACTTCAGCACCAGCATTTCCTCAACGCGAAGCCAAGCCACGCGTGGAGAAGAAACGCATCCAGTCACTGGAGAAAGTGAAGAACGAGTTGAAAGCACTGCGCAAGGTCGCTGTCGAGTTGGAGGCGCAGCTCGCGTCGCTCCAGCAGAGCAACAGCTCGGCAGTTCACAAGCAGCAAATTGTGCTTGCGTCGTGGCAGCGTATCGCTGATCGGCAGCGAGAGTTGCGCGGTATCACGGAAGCTGAGAACCAGAAGCTCAAGGCCATGCTGTTTGGCATCTTCAACACCACCGACCGACTTGCTCTGTACTCAGCGTGCTCTTCATTGCTGTTGAAGGTGCCAAACTACCAACATGGCCCTCCGAAGCTGCGGATCTGCGTGAATCAAGATGATCTGCGGCTGTCCGAAACATGCGAAGCGCTTCTTGACCGTTTGGATGTGGCGTACGCAGACATGGATGCTGTGTTTCACACCAACGGATTGAATGAGAACGTACTGGAGTCGAGGTCGTTCATGAAGAACAGAATGCTGAGCCATGGTGATGGCAAAGCAGGCACACCCTACATTGAGCTTCTCAACGTCGGCGTATCTCCGATGCCAGCAGCTCTCATGGGCAAACTGTCGTGGGAGGCGATGTGCAAGTGGCACCACAAGGACAACGCATATTCCCACCACTGCACAGATCGCGCAGATGACACATTTGTTGTCAACTACCGCGTGATGAGCAAAGCGACGACAGAGAGCAGCGGTGTCGTGCTCACGTTGGCGATGCGTCGTTATTTTATGCGTGATCGGTTCGTGTTCGTGTATACGTCTCAGTCCGACGGTGAGAAAGACCTTGCCGGCACATTCACAAAAGAAACCGGGTGGATCGCGGTCAGCAGCGTCCCAGGACCTGAAGGCTCGGGGTCTTCGATCACAGTTGTGCAATCTTGCATGCAGATTATTCCTTACAGCAAGACGGGGAGTCCGATATCCCCAAAGAAAGCCAACGCGCTGCTGAGCAGCGTGATGGCAGGCGTCGAGGAAGATGCAAGTTTTATCCACCAAATGGTGGAGAGTGCGTTCCTGCAACGAGTTCGCGCTGAAAGCGCTCCTAACGACTTTGCGGCTACGAATTCTCGACGTCCAGATTCACACGCGCCAATGCACTGACACCGTTACGAGCAATGCAGCATTCAGTGTGGGGTCTTGTCCGGTCTCAAATAATAATACATGTACAGTGTAGTAGCTGTGCGCAATCACATTTTTTGTCAGAGATGGTCATCATGTCCTCCTTATCGATACCAGCAAGGTCGCGACGCCGAAGCTACAGGCACGTTCTTCTTCTACAATATGCGGCTGTTAAATCGAAAGCGCTCTGGTCTCGAATGGCGACGTCCGCCTGATTTTTGGAGCACGCACCGAATGGCGGATCAGCGCCTATTGAATGTCCCTCCCTCCACTTGCGCTACTCGCCCCTTCCTCCTCCAAACCACACGAGCAGCCGGCGGATCGAGACTTTCGACTCGAGAGCGCAGATCGAGCGTGCTCGCAAAAACTAGCGTAAAATCGGGGTCAGGTTGGCCTAAAAAGCCGCGCGTTTCGGCTCATTTTGGTCCAGTCATCCGTTTTATTCTTACACCCCTGACGATCCAGAAGAGAGACCCGCAGATGGCGTTCAGCGGCCCAAAATGTGTCACTGAACCCATCAGCTGGTGATCAGCGAATCCTGCGGCGCGCTGATTTCGCCTGCGACATGTGCAGCAATCATATCCCACACAGTGACGGGCTCACTTGGTCGACCGCAGCAAGCATGGACGCCGAGTACGAGAGCGTCCTCCTCGCGGAGACCGAATACCTGCTCGCGACGCTGGACCCGAGCGCGTTTGGCGCACTACCGCTGCCTCTCGTTTCGATTCAGAGCGTCCCCCATCAACCATGGGGCGAAGACCCGCCAGCGGCGGTACCGCAAATGCCAACTGCGCGACGCAGCGCGGAAAAGAGATACGCCAGTTCTCTGGAGAAAGTGAAGCACGAAGCGGCAGCGCTGCGCGCGGTGAAGGTCGACTTGAAGACGCAGCTCTTAACTCTGCAGCAAAGCAACAGCGCTGAGAGTCGCAGGCAACAGGTGCTGCTCACGGCATGGCAGAACGTTGCGAAACGGCAACGACAGCTTCGCCAGATCTCGGAAGCCGACAACCAGAAGCTCAAGGCCATGCTGTTCGACATCCTCAAGGCGCCTGAACGAGTTGCTGAGTACGCAGTCGCGACCGGTTCTTTGCCGCATATAAAGCTGCCGAATTCCCTCCACGGTCCTCCGAAGATGCGAATGTGTCTCGAGCAGCGAGGCGCGTGGTTGGCGCAGACATGTGACGCGCTTCTCGGCCGGTTGGACCCCGCGTACGCAGACATGGACGCTATGTTCCGCGCCAACGGGATGCATGAGCGCATATTGGAGCCCCGGTCGTGGATCAAGCACAAAAAGTTGAACACCGGAGATCGCGACTCGGGCGCACGATACATTGAGCTTTTCAGCGTCAATGTGGCCCCAATTCCGGCCGCTGAGATGAGCAAACTGAATTGGGAGACGCTGTACAAGTGGCACCACAAAGACAACGCATACTCGCATCCATGTACCGATCGCTCCGACGATACGTTCATCGTCAGCTACCGTGCGGTGAGTCAAGCGACGACGGAGAGCCGCGGCGTTGTGCTCACAATGGCGATGCGACGGTATTTCATGCGGGATCGGTTCGTGTTCGTGTGGACGGCTCAGTCGGATGGTGAGAAGGATCTTGCTGGCATGTACACGAAAGAAACCGGGTGGTTTGTGATCAGCAGCGTCCCAGGAGTCCACGGTTCGGGATCTTCGCTCTTAGCTCTGCAATCGTGCATGCAGATTGTCCCCAAGAGCAGAAGCAATGGTCCGCTGCAACCGCAGACTGTCAACGCGCTGCTGACGTGCATCCTCGCGGGGTTCCAAGAAGATATATCATACATCCACCACATGGTGGAGAGTGCGTTTCTCCAAAAAATGCGTTCGGAAAGCGCTCCGTTTCGCAACAACTCAGAGGATGCGCGTCCACGAAGTGCAGCGCCTCCGAAGTCACTAGTGACACGAGATCACACGTGATGAACGTTTAATCTGCGAAAACAGTGCGTGAAGTTTGTAAAACCAGTCGTGCCCTGTGTGACGAAAAAAATCTCCAACGGTTTCTAGGTTTGCTCCTTGAAATGCGTTCGTGTATCGAGTTTTCCTGCTTATAGCACGGTTAGTTGTGCCCGCTGCATAACAGCAGACTCTCTAATTTTTGATTCACGCGCACGAGTTCTTCCTCGACGGCACTGATGACCAAACTCGTGAGCAGATTGGCGTTCTTGGGCTGTCGCGCCTCGGCCTTGCTTCTGGCGGTAATGCGCATGCACGATTGCAGGACAGCAGCTGGAGACCCCGAGAGGTCCGGCGACTTAAGATTGCTGATCGCGATCCACCCGCTTTCGATCGTGTACATCTCGGCGAGATCGCCGCGCTCGCCCTCCGACTGGCTCGCCCACACAAACACAAACTGGCCGCGCTCAATGTAGCGTCCCATCGCGATTTCTAGGTTGAGGCTCTGGCCTTCGCGGAATGATTTCGCGTGGACACGACGACTGGCTCCAAACGTGTCCTCGGCGCGATCTGAGCAAGTGTGTGAGTAGAGGTTCCCATCGCAATGGTGGGCCTTCACCGCCTGCCAGAGCAGCGTTGCGGCAAGACGCGCGTCAAACGGAACGATGGCCAGTTCGACAAGCTCAATGTATCCGCCGACCGTGCCGTCTCCCAATCGGCGAGATTTGTTTTGCGCGAACGAACGGAGCTCCGTCAAGTGTTGGTCCAAGCCACTGTCACGGAAAACCGCGTCCATCTCTGTGTACAAAACATCCAAGCGCCCAAGCAGGCGCTCAAACGCTTTCAGCAACTTTGGGTCAGGTGCGTCGACTCGAATTGCCCCGGGCAGCCAGTCCTGGCGCTGCAAAGCAGTCTCGGGACGCGCGACAGTGACGTCTTGGCTGCATTGCGCCGCGATCTGCGCGTGCTGTGCGAGCAGCTTCTCCAGCTTCTCGTTCTCAGCTTCTGCGCATTGCCGCGCACGCAGTTGGTGCTCAGCGATCCGCTGCCAGATCTGCACAATCAGCCTCTTGTTCACCTGCGCCATCGCCTCCGAGCGGCACTGATGCAGCGCGCGCAACTGGGACTCGAGCTCTTGCGCGAGCACGCGAAGCTCGAGCGCTTCGTCTTTCCGTCTGTCCCGCGTGCGAGCGCGCTTCTTGCTCAACTCTGCGCCACGGCGACTCGGCGCACCCACGACGGTGAGCGCGTCTTCCGTGGCGCGAGACGAGTCCGTCGTGGCGGGCCCCTGCGCCAAGAGCGGGACCGCGAACGCCGCGGGCTCGAGCGCTGCGAGCAGCGCCTCCGTCTCCTCGAGCAGCGAGCCCTCGTCGATCGCGCCGGCAACGCCGATGGGCGGCAGTGCCCTGCAGCTCGCGTCCATCGCCGTCCACTGCACCATCGCTCGCTGCTGCGGAGCTCTTCGGGGGCAATCACAATGGAAGTATCACTGATAACCATCCAGAGCCGGTTTTTAGCTGGTCAAATCGACAGAATTAGCTAAGTCGACAGTCATAATGGACGCAATTTAATCCGTTGGCTTCTTTTGGTCTAATTTGTATTGGAAAGCGGACCAAACGTGATGCGTTCGTCTGCTGCGACGAGCGTCGCCTTTAGTTCGCCGCGTGCCCTGGCGCGCGCATCCTCGAGCAGCGAGTTCTCGGCCATTTGGTTTACCAACGTCGCGTCCTCGACAAAGGATTTGAGCACCAGCTGCGCCAGCTCATTCGATGCCTTTGGCGACGTCGCCGCGGCCTCGTTCCCGTGCCTTGGAACCACTCGGATGGTCGCCTGGAAACACGTGAGCGGTGATGCGGCGACTACAATGTCTGGAGGCACGTCGCCGCTCAGCTGTATCCACCCGGTTTCTTGCGTGTGCGCGTTGGCAAGCTCGTTGTCGCCGTCGGACCGCGCAGCCCACACGACGATGAACCGATCGGCCTCGAAGTACCGCCGCATCACAATGCACAGCCGGAAACTGCGCTGCTCGTCGTTGGCACTGTTTACCACGCGGTGCGAGACAGCGAACGTATCATCGGCTCGTTCATGGCACGGGTACGTGAACGGGTCGTCCTTGTAGTGCCAGTCCTTTAACGCTTCCCAGAAAAACGTCTGGACGAACTGCAGTTCAAACGGGAACGCACGCACTTTGGTGAACTCGACGCACGGCGAGTCACTGCAAGCTGACCACGGCCTGGTTTGAGAGTACGTCCGCGTCTCCAGCGTCGAAGGGAGGCCAATCTCACGGAACACGGTGTCCACCTCTGCGTATGCGACGTCCAGGCGGTCTATTAGGGCCTCGAACAACGAATCCAACGCCCGCGCGTCATTGTCTTCGACGGGTCGCTGTCGGACTTTTCCATGGGTACAAGGCGGCAGCGCCAACAGCATCTTGTCGCTCGCAAAGGGGTCGTGCGCGCTGAATCGGCTGGAGAGCATGGCTTTCAGCTGCTTGTTCTCGATCTCGGCGCGCTGGGCGGCTTCCATCTGGCGCTCGGCGAGTTCCTGCCAGAGTTTCCCGATGACTTTGTTCTCGTGCCCCGCCATTTTCTTCGAGTCGTGGCCCTCACGCAACGTCAGCAGCTGCTTCTCCAGGTCGGCAGCAGCGAGACGGAGCGCCACCAGCTCGTGCTTCGCTTTGTCGCGAGACGGGCGCCGCTTATTCGGGTTGGGCTTTGCCTCTAGAGCATCGGCGGGCGCAGCCCCTGGTGAGATCACGCGCAACGCTCGCTCTGGGGGGTGGTCAGCTCCGGAGTACGCAGGAGGCGTCGGCGGCGCCGTGAATGCCGCCGCGTCCAGATTGGCCAGGAGCTCCTCGGTCTCGGCCAGGAGCGAGCTCTCGTCGATCGCGTCCGCTGCGCTCCACGCGGACTCGGCCGCGAGCGACGCGAAGTCGGCGGTGGTGCCGGGCGACGCCCGCAGCGCCCACGCGTCCGCGTCATCTCGCGCGCCGCGCGTTCGTCGCGGCGTGGCTTGAATCTCCATGGCGTCTGTTGTTGTTCTCTTCCTTGTCGCCTCGCCGAGAAGGCCAGTACTGTATTATTAATTGCGTAGGGCGAGGTTGTGCATGTAAAAAAATCGACGAAAATACTAAGTCGACACTTTTAACTCGCTCAAATTTTATAGTTTCTCTACGTTTAGCCCAATGCGCTCTAAAGTTTACACAGTCTAATTATTTGCGTCAGTGGCCATTGTCCTCGGGCAAATAGCTCTGCGCGAGGCGGCTTCGAGTGGCGCGAGAGGCGTCGAGCACGAGGTTCTCGACTCTCTGGTGGATGTGCGCCATGTCTTCTTCAAACACTCGCAGCACCATGCGGGTCATGAGCGTGGCGCGTTCTGAAGACGGCGCCACTCTGTTCTTGCTCACCGGGAACACTCGCATGCACATTTGGAGAAACGAAGCTGCCGACTCGCCAACACAATCTGGTTGGAGCGCTCGACTCAGCGCGAGCCACCCCATCTCGCTCGTAAACATATCGGAAAAACCATCCTCTCCATCGGACTGTGCGATCCACACGAGCACGCATCGACCAGGTTCACTGTACCGCCTCATCGCGAGTTTCAGGTTCATGCTCTGCTTCCATTCAAACCCTGGCATGAAACTCGGCTCGACTCGATAGCTCACAGCGAACGTGTCATTGGGCCGATCCACACATGGGTACTGGTACGGATTGTCCTTGTGGTGCCAGTAGCGCGTACTTTGCCACGCAAATCCAGAAACCATACTCAGGTCGAATGGGACTGTTCGCACATGAGCAAACTCTGAAAAGCGGGACTCCATCCCGTCGCTTGCCGTCCACATTCGATTCTGCGTGAACGATCTCGTCTCGGTTAACGAATGGTCGAGTCCGATTTCCTGGAAAACAGCGTCCGTCTGACTGTACGCAACATCCAATCGTGCGAGAAGTTGTTCGAAGACAGCAGAGAGTCCCGGGTCCTCTCCTTCGGCGCAGATTCGACGCTTCGGACGTCCATAAGCGTGATTCGGCAACTGCAATCTGTCGATAGAGAGGCAAGCGCACTCACGCAGTTGCCTCGAAAGCAGCTCTTTCAGTCGTCGGTTGTCGTCTTCCGAGTGCCACCGCAGTCGCTCTTGGCGTTCAGCGATTTGCTCCCAGAGCAGATTGATCGTGCCTCCGTCCACTTCCCTCGTGTTTTTCATCTTGTTGTCGATTTGTAGCTCTTTGAGTTGCTTCTCTAATTGCGGGATCAGGCGGCGCAACACCAGCAGCTCATCGCGCCGAGTGTCGCTTGACGATCGGCGCGTCTTGCGCGGCACGATAGAAGTTCGCTTACGACCAGCGACAGCGGCTGCGATGGGTTCTGCCGAAGCGGGCGCCGGCTCACTCGCTTGGCTTGGACTCGAGCAGCGCAGACTACTCAGTAGCTCGTCATTGCTGCTCTCCTTCTCGAACCACGGCGTCGACGCAAACGACGCGGCGAACTCCGGCGCGTCCAGCGTGGCGAGCAGCTCTTCGGCCTCGGCGAGCAGCAAGCTCTCGCTGACGTCGTCCATCGCGCTGGTAGCGGCCGCGCTGGCCCGGGCCGCGGCGTCGATGGGCGCAGGAACCGGCATACTTTGATCGAGGCTGCGTCTTACCACGCATTGAGCGATTACGCTTGGCTGTTGTCGCAGGGTCTAAACACATCTAAGTCGACATGTCTACTTAAAACGCCACGTCGGACAGAAAATGACATGTTTTTACCCCAAAGAGTAATAAGTCGACATTTTTCTGTTAAGTCAACGAGGCACAGATGGACTTTGAACTGGACATATAGTACAAATATGCTGCTACTCGACAGCTCCGAAGCGGATGCTGCATTCCTCGGGCTGCTTCTTCGCGACGGTCGCCGAGATCGCCCGCGCGTTCTCGAGCAGCAGGTTCTCCATGCTGATGTTGATCGAGTTGACGTCGTCCTCGAAGCTCGAGACCACCAGCTTGGTCAGCTCCTGACTCGAGAGCTCACTCTCGTGCTTCGTGGGGCTGCGAGGACATTTTCTGGGCACGATGTGCACACATGCGTGCAGCGCCGTCGTCGAAGGCTGCGCGCTGCCGGACGACGCCACGCTCTTGACCACGAGCCACCCCGTCTCGTCCGTGTACAGACCCGCGAGGTCGTTCTCGCCGTCGGACCGGGACTTCCACATCAGCACCATCTGGTCGTCCTTAATGTACCGCCGCTTGACGAGCTTGAAGTTGGCCGAATACCGGTTTTCTTGCTTGCCGCTGGCCTTCACACGGTAGCTGACTGCAAAGGTGTCGTTCGCGCGGTCGGCGCACGGGTACGAGTACGCGTCGTTTTTGAGGTGCCAGTCTTTGACGGACTGCCACAGGAAATTGCCCACGGCGTAGACGCTGAACGGGATCAGCCGCACGTCGACCAGCTCCAGATACGTGCTCTCTTCGCCGCAGCTGCTGGTAAACTTTCTGGTTTTCGCAAACGACTTCGTCTCGTGCTGCCACTGATCCATCCCGTTCTCGCGAAACACGTCGTCCATCCGCGCGTACGACTTGTCCAAGCCGTCGATCAAGCCGTCCATCACGATCCGATCTTCGTCCGCGAGGGAGAATCGCTTCTTCTTGTGGATCGGATCGCTTTCGTCACTGGGCAGCGCCACAAGCTGCCGCTTGTTGGACGTCTGATCGAAGCGGCTCGTGAGACTGAGCTGCCCGAGCAGCATGGCCTTAAGCTGCTCGTTCTCGGCCTCGGCGCGCTGTCGACCGCGCAGCTGCCGCGCCGCCATGTTCTGCCACGTGCGCGCGATCACTTGCTGCTCCCTGTCGACGATCGTCGAGTTGCGGCGCAGCGCCACGAGCTGCTTCTCCAACTCGACCACGTTTTGCCGCAGCTCGAGCAGCTCGTCCTTGGTCTTGTCACGCGCGCGCACGCGCTTTTTCTTTTGCTGCGGAGCAGAAGGGATAAGCGCTGGCGACGCTGCAGTGTCTTGCGGTGCAGCCCGCGTGGGCGTGTTGGGCATCGAGCCGTGGGTCTCGGACATGGAGTCCGTGGACTGCGAGTCGTCCTCTTCGTCCTCGGTCGAGATGGGCGACGCCGTGAACGCCGTCGCGTCCAGCGCCTCGAGCAGCGCCTCGGTCTCGGCCAGCAGCAGGTTCTCGTCCACGAGGTCGTCGCAGCCTAAAGCGAACGCCATGGCCGCCATGCTCTCCTCCTCTCTCAATGACGAGGGCTGGCGGGGAGAGGGAGAAGCCGCAGCAGCGAATGATGACGAATCGCAATGGATCTATTTCAGCCAATAACAGTTGTGTATACGATTGATTGTAGCCAATGAGAAGCGTGATCTTGACCAGTTGTGGTAATGCGAATCGGTCACTTTTACGTCTCGCCTCTGACGCGGTCAGATGACGCCCATGCGATCGCGCTTGGGGATAGGCGGGCGGGCGGCGCTCCTGGCGCAGCAGCAGCAGCCACATGGCTGCGTTCACGAAGCCATCGGGCGGATATCGAAGCACTCCGCGTAGCATCCGGTGCGACCGGACGCGTGCGTGCGGGCTCGCGTCTTTCTCCCTGTCGTGCTATTCCTGGCCCTGGTTTCCAGCAAGCTGCTCGATCGGTAACGCAGGTCCATGCGCGCGACGTACACGGGGGACCTGGTCGACGGCATCCGCCAGGGCTCGGGCGTGCTCGTGTTCGCCAATGGCGACAGGTACGAAGGCGCGTTCGCGCGGGGCTTCCGCGAGGGCCGCGGCGTGTTCACGTCGGAGTGCGGCAACCGGGTCTTTGACGGCGAGTGGCGGCGCAGCGAGAAGCACGGGCGGGCAAGGAAAAGTGGCTGCACTCGGGCGACCGGTACGAGGGCGAGTACGAGAAGGGCGTCTTCCACGGCAAGGGCTGCTTCTTCAAGGGGTGCAGCGGCAGCAGGTACGAGGGCGAGTTCCGCAACGGCAAGAAGCACGGCTTTGGCCGCATGGAGTTTGCGCGCGCGAGCAGCAGTGCGTCCAAACCTGGTCTCTTGAAAGCCGTGCAGGCCACGACGACGTCGGGCGCGTGCGCATACGAAGGGGCCTGGAAAGACGGCCGGATGCACGGCGAAGGCAAGTACACGCGCTCCGACGGGAGCTTCTACGACGGAACGTGGGTGGACGGACTCTGCCACGGCTTCGGGAGGGAGATGGTCGTGCAAACGGGCGACGTGTTCGAAGGCCAGTGGCACAAGGGGTTCCGCCATGGGGAAGGCGCCGTCACACGCAACGGGAAGCGCCGAAAGGGGGTCTGGGAAGCGGGGCAGCGCATCAAGTGGACAACCGCAGAGGTTCTGGTTCTGAAAAAGTAATCACTCCAGTAGTGCATATCAACGCAGCACGCGCTAGTTCTTTGCAAGCTTTGCGCCTTTCGGGCCTTTTCTCCTACTGCACAGCAATTCCGACACACACAAGTACAAGCAAAATGATTATAAGTGAGTCTCGATGCAAGGCAGATTAGCAGAATTTTTCTTCTCAGCAAAGCCACGTACGCTGTGCCAGTTGGAACGTGGCGTCGCTTTAGGATTTGTGGGTTTGCTTTCACGTCATTTGATGCGGACACAGTGTCGTTGCTGTCCTGGGAAGGCGCCTCGTGCCCTTGGCTAGACGCACTTGAAGAGAAGCTGTAGGACGCTGCTGTTGCTGTTGACTTGGCCGAAGTCGCAATGCTGCTGCTGGTGAGAGCGGCCGCAGCGTCTCGCTGCTGTTTCTGCGACGCAGTCAGCACTGGCAGGTGCGGAGACGCGCGCAAGGCCTTGAGAAGCTCCACCACTGCTGCGGACACGCTCGTGTCGGCCAGAGGGATCGCGAAGCAGCCCTTCCGAGAGATCGTCTCACTGAACTTGTACGTGGGCAGCAGACTCACGCTCCCAGGCTGCTCCTGTTGCTCTCCATCGTCGTCTTCGTCGTTCTGTGGGATGACGACGTCTACACACTTTCGATTCTCGAGCGTCTTCTGCTCGTAGTACACGCCAAAAAAAAAGATAATGAACACAGGTTGTTGGATGATGACGGCCAAATGGGTCCAACACGTACTCGCAAGAGCTCGACGAATGCGTCCACATCGACCTCGATCCCCAGTTCTTCGATCTAATGAGCAAACGCACATCACAGCACCATGCAAACGCCCGTGCACTGCTGCGCAAATACTCACGTGGCCCCGCAATGCGTCGGCATCGAGCAGCAACTCGTAGAGCGCACTGCGCATACGAGCTTTTCCCTCGCCGGCCACGCCGCTCGTTCCCTCAATGCAACCTCCGCAGAACGTCGCAACGGTGAGCGCGAACGCGTCGCTGCTCGTCTGGCGCACAAACAGCAGCCATGCGCATTAGCGCGCGTCGGCGTCGCTCGCGTACGAACGCGGCTGCATCAGTGCCGCCATTGCTGCCATCAAGGCAACCGACTGTCCACCCAAGTCTCTCTCCACTTGCATATCCTTCGTCTTTGCATGATTCGCATTGTGGGTGTGCTCAAGCACATGAATGAAACCTTGGTATTTGAATACTGGTGGGATCTTGCGACGACCTTCGCGCAACACGCGCGCGCGCGCGCCGTTGCGGAATTCGCATCTTTGGCTCCCTTATTTGCCAAGACGCAAGAAGAACAAGCGAACGACGCACGATGGCCGAGCACGTGCGCATGATCGCGGAGGTGGAGGCGGCGCTGACGCGGCTGCTGGACCCGAACGCGCCCGCGAACGAGAAGGCGCATGTCGAGCAGCAGCTCGCGAACCTCAAGGACGCGCCGCACGCGTGTCTCCCGGTGCTCTACCAGCTGCTGAGCACGTCCAGCAACGAGTACGCGCTCTGGTTCGCCGCGACGACCATGGAGGAGTACGTCGCGAAGAAGTGGCACCGTCTGCAGCCCCACGAGCAGCAGCAATTCCGCCAGTTTGCGTGGGAGTACCTCTTGTCGGCGCCCGCGGCGGTCTCGACGCAGACCGCGTTCGTGGTGCGCAAGTTGCGGAAAGTGGTTGCCGATATCGCGCGCATCGAATGGAAGGTGAACGCGGAAAGCGAGCAGTGCGTCTGGCCCGAATTTTTGAGCCAGGTCGAAGCGATGGTGATTGAAGCGAACACTCGGCAGAGCGGACTGGAATTGCTGAGCGTTGTTGCGGAAGAATTTGGACGAGAGGATGCGCTCGCGTTCGCGTCGGCCAAGCGTCAGGCTAAAGTGCAGCTCTCAGCGCAATTGCCAGGCATTTCGACGCTGCTACTGAACATTTTACGAGGCTGCAACCATCACCTTCAACAGCAAAACGAAAGCATCGTCGAGCAAGATCGGATTGCTCAAGTAGCTTTGGAGACGCTCAATCACTTGATCGCATGGGCGCCAGTCGCCGAGCATATGAATGAAGCGTGGATTGGATTGCTCTTCGAACTGAGCATGAACTGGCAGCACGTGCATGCGCGCGGAGTGGTATCTCATATGTGCACGTCAAGCGTCTCGGCCCTGCAGTGCCTAACAGAACTCATGAATAAGCGGTTCAATCCAGCGTCGATCGATGAAATCGTTGGCCAGGTCATGTTTTGCTTGTGCCCACTTTTGCAGAAGACTGTCCAGGATCAGGTGATCGGCCGTGCGACCGAAGAATATCTCGATAAACTCAGCGAGTTCGTGGAAGTGTTTCTCACGCAACACTTGAAGAAGCTGGAAAACCCAAAATTTCAAGCAATGTTGCCGGATTTCCTGCAGTTGGTCCTCGCATTGATGTCCAAGCAGCCACATGTTGACGGCTTTTTGAACTGCCTGAGTGTGTGGGAGGTGTTCGTGGGATACATTGAAGAAGTGGAAATGAACGAAGGTGCTTCGAATGAGCAAGTGCGACAAGCTTTGAACGTGTACGAGAACGGGCTGGTCAGTGTGATGTTCCATCTGCTCGAGCGAGTGAATTATGCAACCAACAAGAATCAGCTGGACGAACTGGAAGATGACGATGCAGGAAGTGGATCGTCTGGTGATAACGGAGGCGATAGTGGAGACGGACATTCGTCATTCGACTTGGAACACAGCGACAGCTTGTATGGGACTGGGTCGCTGCAAGATTTGGCCCAATTGAGCGTTGCAAAAACAAGTGGCGGAAATGGAGCGGTATCTGCAGTCGAATTGTCAGACAGAAAGCAGTTCGTCGTTGATTGCATCGCTCTCATTCGGCGCATTGCCGCATTCCCAGCGTGCGCGCCGCCTTTGCTTGAGCGTTTGGTGCCGAAAGTGCAAGAAACGTGCCAGAATCTGATTTTCCACCTCCATGAGACTCCTGCGTATCCTCCACACTCAGATGCGTGGGACCAAGAGCGATGTGCGATTCGTGATTTAACAACAAACTGTGCGATTCTCTCAAGTGTCTGCGCACAGTTTTACAGCACCAGCCAAGATATGAGCAATCAGATGGCCGGCTGGCAGGTTCTCCACTTGTTCATTACGCTGTCGGAGTACATTGTTCAACATCGTCTCCAGACCCGTGGAGATGTGTTTGTCGAGCTGCAGTGCGAAGGTTTGACTTCTATACGCTTTTGTTTGAGCTGCATCCCGTTTGTGCTTCAAAGCGGAGCTCGTGACGACGTATTGAGAGCTACGGAGAGCGTGTTGCAAGTGTTGCTTCACACGTTAGACACGACGATCGTGCCGTCTCCACAGGTTGTGATGCAAAACTCGATGCAGCTGCTTGCAAACATTGGGTTTGTGCTTTCATATGACGACCTCATCCAGGTTCCATCAATGTCTCAACTCGAGAGCAATATTCACCAGTTCAGTTTGCATTTGCCGCTGACAATTCAAGGCGACTTGTACACGTCGATGTCGAACTCCATTTTGAACTCGGCCATCTCATTGCGAGGTAATGGTGCTACTAGAGCAAATGAGGCATCGGTGCAAAAATGGGGAGAAGCCTATGGACAGCTGATTCTGCCAATTCGAGAATCGATCGAGCAATCCGCGTTGACACTTCAGCAGAACGAGAATAGAGTGTTGGAGCGCGTCATGGTCGCTCAGATTCAGCGAGATTGTTTCTTGGTGCGTTGCCTGGCGCGATCAGTGGAGACAAAACCGAAAGTAGCGAAAGACGCATTCTTTTCTGCTTACCAAAGCACTTTTCCGTCACTCCTGTCGTTGATGACGTCGTATTTTGCCGCAATTCGAAAGACGGCGGCGTCTAGTGGAAACAACGCTCAAGCTCATGCCCAAGTCAAGAATGCTTTGAAAGTTGTCAACGAAATTATTCGGTTGTATGCCCAGTTGCTGAAATCGATTCGAAAGGAAATGCAAAAAGAAAGCGTCGCGGAGCTCATGCGAGTATTCGTTGAAATCTTTAGCGACTCGCAGCTTTCATCAATGTAAGTCCCCTCTGATTTGTCTTGCTTGATATCTGGGTTTTGCTAACATTTCTTTTTTCTTTTTTTTTACAGATTGAACAATCACGGGAACTCGGGCTTGATGGTGCTGTGCGGATTTCTGCAGCTACTGAAGATTGTTGTCGAAGAGCCAACTTCAGTGTTTGCCTCATTCCTTCAAAACATTTTGGAGTTGTGCTTCGGTCCACTCAAAGAGGTACCGAATCTCGATGTCATTTTTTTAATTTGATACGTGCGCACGCTGTACTAATGTCGTTTTGTTTTTCATGCACCTACAGTCGATTTTCTCGCATCCTGAAAGTGACTCTGTCATTCTTGGCTACTTCATTGGGCTCGTTGAACAGCTATTGGAGAAGCATTACCGGTTTTTCGTCTCTCCAAGCGTCACCTTCAATGCGGAAGGACAGCGTGAACGCGGCTACTCGTCTGAAATTGCTCACACGTACTTCCTTTCCATTTTCCAAAGTGTGGCGAGTGTGCTCAGCCGCGAAGGGTCCAACTTGTCGCCACGTCTATGTGGGCAAGTCTTGGCGTTGTTGGATCGTGTCGACAAAGCGCAAGGATTGTTTTCGTTCGCTGGTTTTCAGAGAGAATTGCGTATGGGGTTTTTGCCGACGCTCATGAACTTGCTGACGCGTGGTGAGATGAATCTTCTTCAAGAGGAGGTGATTCAGCTATTGCATCGCGTCGCAGCCGCTGATTTCGGGTCGTTCTATCAAGTGTTCCTCCCAGCATACATCAAGGGCATCCTGACTCCTCAAGAGTATGAAGCTGCGTCGCGCCAGAACGGCGAGTTTTTGCACTGGAGTGGCCAAGTGGATCTGCCTACGTTTTCTCAGGAAGTGATTGGTTTCTTGAACGACCTTCGAGTCCTCAAGTCACAGAGTTAGGCTCGCATTTCTTGCCCACGGGGGTTATAGAGGAGCTAATAAGAATCACGTTCAGTCAACTCCATGAGGAAATAGTACTTCTGCCTGTTTGGTTCAGTTGCTTTAGGGTAGAGAACCACTGGATGTGCAAGGGAAGACGACGTTGCAGATACGGTGAGAAAGATGGTTGGTGCTGCTTTGTCCATTGAGTATTCTACTTGGAAATCTCCCTTTGCCAAACAGCTCATCGACCAGCATTACGTCGTGTCAAGGGCAGGAACGTGCAACAAGCAGTTCGCGAGTTTGAAAGGCGTATCAACAATGGCGAAACGGACGTGGAGTTTTGGCGCACGACGCCTTGCTGGATAAATGGTGGCGATGTAAGATCGTCGATAACTTGGACTCGGTGGACGGGAGGCTTCCGTTTGGCGGTGCTATTCCAGCGAGACGCATTGGGTCCACCTGATGCTGTGCGTTTCGAAAGTGTTCCTCTTTCCAACGAAAGTTGTGGCAGTGATCACCAGCACCTGTGCCAATTTGTGACGCCATGTCTTGAGTTGCTCTGTGATGCACTACGCAATGAGCTGTGTACCATGCGACGCGGTGTCATTCCATGGCAGGAATTACACGTTTTCCTTTGGTTTCAGGAAGGCGTCTAAACGTTCATTCTCTATGGACTGCCGTGCTGCCAGAGCGTTGTGCTGGTGAGACGAGATGATGGCCTCGGTCAGCATGCCGGCATCGTGAAACTGGCTGAGGGTGCCAGTGCTGCGTGAAAATTGTCGGCCCGTCATAGTTGGTGTCGTGCGAGCATATGAGTGAATGTGCGTCGTCCCCAACGACTCGTCGCGCGCATGTGTCATCTTGATCCAGCCTTTTTGAACCAAGTGGATGCCCGCATTCCCACTCCACGGAAACCCGCGGCTCTTCATGAGCGATTCGAACACAACCGCCACTTGGTTCTCCTCGACAGTGCGCTTGAAGACAGAGTACACTGCGGCCGACTGCGCGTCATAGTCCTTTGTCGCCGCCACAGCTTTACACACCAACTTGCTGTCGGTTTTCTCAACGATTTCATGCTACAGCACAGAAACGTACGATAAAAAAAGCGTCTTGTGCGAGTCTAAGGTTGAAGAGCAGCAGCCGCTTTGTACGCACCCGCAAAACAAGGTTTTGTACCTTCATGTCCGTTGTGGCGGTCATTTTCCAGGACAAGTCTGCGATCACACGCAGCTCGAACGGCAGGACAATCGTCTCGACAAAGTTGACGTGCAAGCCTTCCTCCGCGGTGTACGCGACGTTCGCACTGCTCGACTCGCCCTCACGGCCATGCGCTTCCAGCTCTTGGTCCAAGCGCGTGGCGCTGAGATCGACGCTTCTGGACAGGGCATCGAAAATGTCGCTTTCTTTGTCCGAGATGCCGATGGCGCGATGCCGCTTTTCCTTTTCGAGTTTGTCCCAAATCTGGAGCACAACATGCGCCGAAAATGAATCCACTACGGAACGAAAGCACGGCAATGCAGACAAAACAAAACCTTGCGCTTTCGCAGCATCCGCTGAAGAGACTTGGTGAATCGGAGTTGCTCCTCGACCTGCGTCTTGAGCTGCGCATTTTCGCGCTGCGCGCGGACCGCGTCTTTCTGCTGCCTCTGCGCGAGTGCCTTCCAACCAGCGTCCTGTGAGCTCAAGTCAGCAGCCGACGACGATTCGGCGCCTGCTCCGTTATGCGCGTTGCCGCCGTTCTTTGCGGCTTCCAAGTAGCTCAGCTCGACCTCCATCTGCGCTACTTTCGCGCGCAGATACACCAATTCCTCCTTCTGCCGCTGCCTCGACATCTTCGTCTGCGCTTTGCGACGGCTCTGCACTTTTGCGCCGGCTGTTGTCAGCGGCCCCGCATCTTCATCAGCGCTAGCAAGTGGCGGCATCGCGTCGGCACGCACATGATCGGCTGCGATCGGCTGTAGCTGCTCGAGAAAGAGTGCGTCGAGTGGGCTCTGGGGAGCAGCGCCGTCGTCTTCGCAGGCCAGGTCCAGACCCAGACCCAGCAGCAGCGCATCTGCGTCGTGGAGGGCGAAGCGCAGCAGCGCGCCGTCGCCAGCTTCATCGTCTTGCATCATGCACTCCAAGTGTTGCTCTCTCTCTCTTGGCATGCGAAAGGTGCATTTATAGCATGAGCAAACAGCTGATTGGCTGCTTATTATGGACTCAAAAGATCATTGGAGCATTTCATCGTGTTGATTTAGAAAGTTGATTTCCCTGGTTCTAAAACCAAATAGATAACAGCGACATATGCAGTACAAGTTGCTGTCGAAATACAACACAGTCGAAAGAATAAACATCGTTGGATTTTGGTCCAGAGCCATTGGCTTTCAGAAGGAGTGTGTGATGGAATTCTCTTATTTACATGATGCAGCACTCGCCCTCGCCCTCTTCCTCCTCTTCCTGGCCCGTGCTCTTCTTCTCGGCGCTCGACGCGGCCGCGCTGCTGCCCGACGCGCTGTCGTTCTCCGCGTTCTCGCGTCTCTTCTTGTGCGACTGCTCCTTGCACGGGCATGGCAGACTTGTGGCGACGCCCGCAAAGTAGCAACGCCCGCAGTCGTTGCAGTGCACGTCGCGGTGGTCGCAGCACCGCTTGCAGATGTCGCAGTGGTTGCGCGGCGTCTTCTCGCTGTCCACCAGCTTGTTCATGCACCACGAAAAGTCGAAGCCACGGTGGCAGGCCGTGCACGAGTACCCTTGCACGCAGTCGATCACCTTGATCGCCTTGTTGCAGCAAGGCACGTTCACTGGCTCCTGCAACCGCTGCACCATGTCGCGCGTCTTCGACACGTTGTGCATGAAGCAACTGTCCTTGAGCAGCGCGTCGATATCGGCGCCGGCGGCCTTGACCATCAAAAAGGGGTTCTTGCACGACGTGCAGCGGCACGACACGCCGCACATGCCGCCTTCCTTCACGCACGCACAGCGGCCGTTGCGGCAGCCGCCAGTGCAGCGGCACGACACGACACGAGGCGCAGCTGGCGACACTGCCGCACGCTGGAACGCTGGAGCGGCAGCCTTGTTCAGCAAGTCCGCGGTCGAGGAAATGCTTGGCTGTGTGAGTTGGCTCTGAAGTGCTCGTGCGTCCGGCTTTGGCGCGATGTGAACCATGCGCTGCTGGCTTTGGTGGCTGTGGCTGTGACTGTGGTGTACATGGTTCATCATGGGCGCCGGCGCCGGGTACGAGAGCCCCTGGTTCAGCACGTTCCAGTAGTTTGGCATCGTTGACGACGGCGCAAACTGCATCGGCGCTGGAGTGCTCACAGGAGGGGGGACCACAAGGAACGGGTTGGGCTGCGCGGCCATGGCAGATGTGTTGATCATGTGCGGCTCTACCTTTGGAGTGACATACTGATGACGTTGTGGCACGGCGACAACGTCCTCCATCTCCATGCTCACGTCGTCGTGGCTCAGGTCTGCCGGGTTCTCGCCGTCCAATGCGGACATGTCCATGTCCGTGTCAAAATCTGCTTCCAAAAACGAAATAAAGTCTGGGTTCTCCATCAACGGGTCCACGAGGTTCTTCGACGCATCGACGTCCAGTGGCTCTTCGTCGATCTCGGCCATGATGGCTTCCAGCTCGTCTTGGACTGACACGACGGGCGCCAACTGGATCTTGTCGACGTGGCCACGACACAGCGGACACGAGCGGTTCATGCGGAACCAGCGCAGGAAACATTTGCTGTGAAACGTGTGGCCGCAGCACGCGATCTGGGCGTACGCGTTCGCGCTCAGACACACCGAGCACTCTCGGAACGAGTGCGGCAGACTCAGCGCTTGCCGGTTGATCACCGTGCACGTGCGCGCGATCTCGGCCTCGTACAGGTCCACGCCGTCGGCGCCGCGGTGGCCCACCGTCGCGTCCATCGAGCTCTCTCGCGGCCGCTTGCCGGCAAACACGGCACCGCTGCTGCTCTTGTCCTCGACTGGGTACACGCTCGCGCTGCCGTTGAACCCGCCGGCGTAGTACATGTTCGATGCGCCCTTGAGCTGGTCCATAAAGAAGCTCTGCGGCTTGCCTTGTGGGGCCGCGAGCGACGTGATGGCCGCGGGCGCCGTGTCGTGGTGGGCCTCATAAATAAAGCGCAGACTCGAGTCGGCGCAGAACACGCTGCCCTTGCCCTGTGGGCCCCAGCCTTCCGCCAGCACGCGTCGCTCCGCCATCCTCACTCGTCAATCAATTAGGCGGTCGCGCGCGAATTCTCTCGAATCAGACGGCGGGCGAGTTGCGAAGTGAGCGAGCGCCGTTCTCTTCCTCATCACCCGCGTGCGGGAAAAAACGACGCGAGGGAAGCGCGGGAAGTGCGCGCGCAGACTCTAGGTTCGCACTCTAAGTTCGCGTTGCGACGAACATGCGGTCACCCCGACCCCTCGGCCGCTTTCGACAGTGTGCCATGTGGTGGGGGTCGGAGACTCCCCTATACACTGCGAATGAATGCGGATTAGAAAGGATATCTTGTGAAACAGGTTTATGAAAGACACAACACATGAAAAAAGAGTTAGTTGCCAAGAGGATATATTCAATAATGAAGGTTTAGGTGCGGGCTGGGGCTGTGGCTTTTCTTGGAATCGCTGATCAATGACGTTTTCTGCTCCATCTGAAATCGCATATGGGAGCCCACACCCTCCGTATCCCGATAGCGTCCATATCCGGCGTCCACGACAGCGTTAACTGCCAACTCTCTACGTATTGTCAGCACTCGGTAGAGCCATTTCTATCGACGCTCTACAGTACGAGCATCATTCTACCGGATTGGACAGAATCAGCTTTGGATCGCTCACTCCCATGCGAAACGTGAATGCTTGGAAAGCCACTCACCGTGACAGTGCCCTCCTCAACTTCAAGCACAGACAGAGCACAGAAAAGGCGCCGTTGAGGTGCTTGGAGCGCAGACCCCACAGTTATCGCCACCTGGCGAATTGCTGAGACTTCTCTTCAGCTTTCGAGAATTGACCGGAAAGATCGATGCGCCGCCGCACACGAGGCATGCTGGGCAGATCTTTATGAGTTTGCGTCTTGCTTCCCTCGTGCCCAAGCATCAATCGCTCTGAAGAGACCATTTGCAACGCATAATCAATCGCTCGGAGCTCAATCGTCAATCCCCTCGACCGCAGCTGAGCACCATTGCGCATTTCATTCTTGCGAGACGCAAGGTCGTTTTCAGGTCAACCTAGAAAACGAGTCTAAGTTCGCACTAGCAACCATTGCATTCCGAGCTTCAACTGGATTTTCTGAGATAAGGCTGCAACTGAGTCCAGAGTTCTCGCCATTCGTGTCTTTGGCACCAGCGAGGGTGGAAGGAATCTCGCCAAGCAGCTCAGTTCAATATTTCTATCTCTTTACATAACTGGAATGCAGGCCTGTACTAACTGTTGCTTCTAGCAGGAAAGAACGTGTTCCGTCCGTCGTCAGTCCAGCAGATGTGAAGGAATCCTCTACTTCCAAATTCAATCGATATGCTTCAATATTTGGTTAAGTACGCATTGTCTCAAGACTGATCGTACACAGCAACTCTCCTACGATACTTGATATTCCTGTTAAATAGAACTCGATTGATGGATTCCCTTCGCTGGCGTTGAAGTTGCTCAAACTACTATGATGATGATTAACTTCCGTCTCAGAATCTTCTTCGCCCTGCTCAAAGACACGCAGCAACGCATTTAGTCATTTCATCACCAGATTACGTCCGCCAAACGCAACACGCACGCCCAGCCTGCATGCATCTGCATGTAGTGTATCGGATAGACCTCCTGCGAACTGTACTCGGCGTGGCGGTGTATTTTGCCAATTTGGCACTATTTTTCGTGGACGCGCTAATTCTGCGTTCGAGTAGAAACGCAAGCCACTGCTTAATGGTGCAGCTTGGTGCCTGCTGTCGACGACCTGTTCCTGGGGTGGTGAGTTCAAATTGTGCGGCGCCGTTGAACGACAACAGCATTGGGTGGTCATCTCATTTACGCTGCTACCGCCAGTCCAGCTCCAGCACGAGCCCGCGCCCAAAACGCACAAATGTTGTACACAGGCGCAACGAAAGCCGACAGGTTTCAGGTCGCCTTGGTCGTTCTGTGGAATGCAAAAACCGGCAGTACAAAGCGCGAGACGCTGGGTGCTTCTTGACAGACGTAATCTGACGACGAGATGACTGTATGGATTGCATGTCTTTGAAGAGCATGAAGTAGACATTGAGACGGTAGAGAAAGATGATGATGCAGCGTGACGAGAACAGCCGAGAAACTTTTAACGTGAGCAACACGCACATCGATTGCTCTCTTCTGATCAATAGCGCAATTGCCCCTGCATGCACGCTTGCACCTAGATCTTATGCATAGCTATTTAGGTTGACGTGGAAGGGAAACGAGTTGAGCGTACATTCCACTGCCTCAATAACCTTTGGCGCATAGTCGCCTCCATGGGATGCAGTAAGGTCAATTTCTGCGAGGCTTTTTGCTGACACAGTTTAACTTCAAGCTCTTTGGCGTCAGATGCCACTGCGTCGTTTTCACTACCTGGAGGATAACGGAGTATTGCATCGTAGAGAAGGAGCTCGTTTTACTGCTGACTGTCTACTCGTGGAGTCCTGCGCTGCATCTGGTTGCACAAGGCTACTTCGAAGTATTAGCCAACGGCAAGCAGACCCTTTGGCGCTAGCAGCCACAGCGTCGCTACGAGAAAAGAAGCGTGAGAGGCTCTGCCACTGGCTGCGGACGGTGAGAAGGTGAGACTGCTTTGAGCGTAAGCAGCTCAGCTTTTCATCTGGCGCCGACTGCGACTTGCGGCCCATTGTGATGCTCGCGCGAGCTGCGTCAATAGAGCCAAAGGTGAGAGATAACATGTAGAGTGCTCTGTTAGCGCAATCACACTCCCGTGTACCTCAGTCTAGCCTACAGCATCTCAAAATTGACTGCAACAGTCCCAGCATGCTAAAGGCGCCCGATGCCAAGCAGAAGCGCTTGTTGCATGCGTATCATGTTGATCATCCCCGCACAACGCAAGCCTCGAGTTGCTGTTCAATATCGACGTTCTGCAGGCGATGAAGTGGACGCAAGAGTCGTGAAAGCTCCTTCACAATCAACAACACAGCTGGGACCACATAGAAATCCTTGACGAAAACCTCAAGCTTGACTAGGCAATGTCGACTTTTGAGACTTGCTGCAATCGCTATGCGTACGCTACAAGATTAATGCTATCAAAAGGTTAAGAGTCTTCTTTTTTGGCGTAAAGATCAGAAAATATACTCTTGTTCGGACACGTTCGAGGAATAGATGAGGCGGCTCTGGGCGGGGCGGCTTCGAGTGGCGCGAGAGGCGTCGAGCACGAGGTTCTCGTCTCTCTGGTGGATGTGCGCCATGTCTTCTTCAAACACTCGCAGCACCATGCGGGTCATAAGCGTGGCGCGTTCTGAAGACGGCGCCACTCTGTTCTTGCTCACCGGGAACACTCGCATGCACATTTGGAGAAACGAAGCTGCCGACTCGCCAACACAATCTGGTTGGAGCGCTCGACTCAGCGCGAGCCACCCCATCT
>JAADVP010000292.1:0-26696 GCA_023335675.1 Globisporangium solare | reverse complement strand
TTTAAAAAAAAAAAAGATCAGCAGAAGATGTGACAAAAGAGACTCGCAGATTTCTAATGTACCTGCTTTTCATTTCTTTGCGTCCTGGGATGCAAAAAAAATCGGCATAAAGGAAACTCAACTGAGGTCAGTGAGTTGGTCCATTGCTGTCGATCGAGCAGTAATCCACTACGCGTGGACGTTTACAATGATGGATCTTACTCGATTCGTAGGATACGAGTTGCGTTGAATATGAGCCCTACACATTCGCAAATGCGTTATGAGCGCACACCGGCAAATGCGTCCATATCCTCGCGTTGACGATCTCAGAGCTCTGGCAATAAAAGCATCTACTGCAAGGGTGGCGATGATAAAGCAATCTATTGTCTCCGTTCAAATTGACTGAGCCAACTCATTGGGAAGTCCACTGTGTATGCCTTTGAAGCCTCTATCCCACTGCCCAGAAGTTGATGTGCCAGATGTGTATCCATAACGTTTAATTTGGGTGCCATTAGATTGATAATTTGGGCTCGTCCAGCTCGCATGTCGCACACCAAACTCGCTGTAATCATGAAGCGTGCTTTCGTATGTTGCATCCAGCGTACAATGCCAGAAAACAAAAATTAATTACTGTAATTCATAGCCAACCATTTTATATGGAGGGTGGCACGCAAGGCGTTTTTTTTTTCTCGTTTTGAGCATCCACATTTGACCAAGTAGCCTTTCGGCAACTGCTCTAAGCTGCAAAACAGTTCCATTGTAGCCTCAAAATGCTACAAACAATGCTATTGCAGCCTCAACATGAGCAGCGCGCGGCAATGATCAACGTGCTTATCGCATGCAGGAGTCAAATAATTAATAGAGGGTCTGCGCTACTGGACAATTGCCAATTGCAATTTGTGTCCAGAGTAAAAAAAAAATGCGATGATTACGACCTTTTTGGTGCGGACCGCTTACGCTACATATGCTGTTTGATAGGTTTTCGCGCTTTAGTCGAAATCGGGGCCAGGGTTTTTGGTTGTTTCTGCTTTTTTGTTTCGTGACGCGGGCGCTTCTTTTGGTACAAAGATTATGACATTTTCCCGCAAGAGGTTCAGTTCCGACTATCGTGTGCATTTGCACAAGAGCATTCGTATATTTTCGCTTTCCCCTTTTACTCTTTTCGCTTGCCCCCTATAGTGCGAACGCTGCGAGTGCGGTGCTGGTGTCTGCAAGCGCTGCGAATCCCAAGATTCCTCGTGCGCATGCGAAAAAGAATGTATTTTTCCGAGCCAAGACGCATGCTGTACATGATAAATTTCCCGCACATTGGCGAAAGAATGGCGCACTCGAAAAATACCTGCTGAGCCGTTGGACAGCAAGCAAAACAGACTGCGCGTCGATGCGATTACGAACTGCGAAAGAAAACAAAAAAGGTTGTATCGTTTTTTTTGATTGCCAGTGTGTGCATGTGCTCCGTATTTTTGGCTGTTATATTACGCTACTTGCGCACTGGCTGGCTGTTTGCATGATACCATCCATGCTTACGGCACTCGCAACGAGAAAAAAGGAGACAAACGTGGATCGCAATCCACCTCTCTGCAAATCCGCGACCGTTACCAGCACCCTGTTTACCCGATATATAAAGGTTACTGATTGCCCTATTTGTGCATACAAGTGCATTGTACCATGCTCCCATTTGGTGATTTACCTGTTTTACATGTTGATTAATGCAGATACGCAAGTGAATAAAGAAACGGTCAGCTGGCCGTTCTGACCCGCCCGAAGAAGGGAAGGAAGAGAGCAAGGGCGACCTGAAGAGAAAGAAATATTCAACCAACAAGGTGGCGGAGCGCGCGAGCGGGCGACCAGTTGGGATTCCGAGAAGCGCCGCCAAGAGCCAACGCGCGCGAACACCCGCGTCTCCGTATTCGCGCACTCGTCCTGCAAATACAGTAGAGCGCCCCGCTGGCAGAGACGGCTCCGCTGCGTCCGATATACAACCAGCTAGTGTAGTTTCCCCAGGCGCCGTCTGCAAGTTGTGGTTGCCGACTGCGAGCCAAAAAGCAAACAAAAACACACATCGCCGTTCGACAAGCCCGAGTTGCAGACCTCCCGAGTAAGTAAGTGCCTCCCCCTCAGCATGCCACAAGTGGACGGCCCGCTGTCCGCCACGGCGTATGAGCGCGCGTCCACCCGCCGTCCGTTGCGCCGCGCGCCCGCGAGCCTCCCGGCGCCGCACGCTCTGCGCCCGAGCGCGAGCCTGAGCGCCATGTTCACGCGTGGCGTGGGGAGCTCGGCGGATCCGCAGGCAGCGGACGACGGCGACGGCGACGACGACGCCGCGGCGGCCGAGAGCGAGTTCGTGAGCTACGGCGACCGCGTGTGCTTCCTGTGCGAGGGCCAGCTGCTGGCGCTCACGCGCAAGTTCAACCTCACGTACAACCAAATGGCGCTGCTCGTGCTGCTCACGCTCTGCAGCGGCGGCACGTTCGGCATCGCGGGGCTGCTCATCTGGAAGAAAGGGCTGCTGCGCAAGCGCTACGCCGCGCTGTTCTCAGACGCGATCTACGCCGACGACGCCGGCGTCGACGCCGACGGCCACCCGCTCGCTGCGCGCACCAAGATGAGCGTCGAGGACTCGGAGTACGACGTGCGCGAGAGCCACCGCCGCAGCAGCATGACCGAGACCGTGCCCGGCAGCAGCGCGACGAACGGCGCGGCCGAGAGCGTGGGCGGCAACGACCGCGTGGACCCGCGCAAGCCCGTGACGTTCCGCATCTTCGAGTACGACGCCGAGCACCAGACGATCCGGCTCGAGAGCGTCGGCAAGCCCGTCGAGTTCGGCGCGCAGGTCGTCGTCGTGCACGCCGCGACGCAGCGCGCGATCAAGTACAAGCCGCACCGCGGCGCCGTGACGCTCAGCAAGCCGCTCAAGAGCCTGCACTTTCAGAAGGACGTGATGGCGAACCTGCCGACGCTCCAGAAGTCGTCCATGTACAAGTCGACGCTCCACAAGAAGCGCCCGCAGTCGTTTACGTCGCTGTTCACGTCGCGGCTGCGCTCACTCACGTTAGGCGGCGGCAACAACAACAATGGCAACAACAATGGCAATGGCAATGCCGCAGACCAGCAGCTACGACACACAGAGATACCGCCGCGCTCGATGCCGATCGCCACGAACCGATCGCTGCGGTTCACGGAGATGCCACCGCGCTCGACGCCCGGAGACGCGAACCGCGCGGCGCCGCAGAATCGCATCCGTCTGCGGTCTGAGCAGCTCGAGCCGACGCCTCGCCAGTACCGGTCCATGACGGCGACGCCGAGCGACCAGGTGGCGCTCCCCGGCAACACCAGCAACAGCAACCGGTACTCGCTCCCCTGCAACGCCAGCAACAGCAACCGGTACTCGCTGCCGGGCGAGCGCAGCACTGGCAGCCGCTTCTACCGGTCCATGTCGGAGGCGTGCATGACGTTCGCGAACGATGTGCAGGAGTCGATCCACGACTCGCTGCACCGCCCGCGCGACGACAAGAAGCGCGTCAAACAGCTGATCAAGGATCTGCCCAACATGTCGTTCGCCAACAGCTCGGGCAAGTACTTTGTGGCGACCGTGCAGCCCGTCAAGCACCACCATCTCGGCGCCAGCGGCGGCAGTCTTGCGCGCCAAGGCACGGGGTCTACGGGGTCGTCGTCGGCGTCCTCGGGCGGCTTTGCGGCGCTGCTGCCGCCGACCGAGCGCTTCCTGCGCTGGGGCGCGCCCATGTCGATCATCGCCGACTACAACGGCAAGGCGTGCGGCATCCGGCCGCGGCAGTACTACAAGGACTGCCAGCTGTACCTGACGACCGAGACGTCGCAGACGACGATTATCCCGCTGCGCGAGGACGGCGACCTGCAGTCGATGGCCAAGGAGTCGACGCGGCTGCTGGCGCACATGGAGAAGCGCCAGGTGCAGCTCTCCGTGGGCACGTACAACGTGTGGATGATGCCGCGCATCGTGAGCGCGTTCACGAGCGTCTCGCCCAAGAAGAACACGCGCGCGCGGCTGATCGCGGACGTGCTCCCGCCGTGCGACGTCTGGGTGTTCACCGAGTGCTTTGACCACCGCGCGCGCGCGATCCTGCTCGACAAGCTCAAGGCGGCCGGGTACTTTTACTTTTCGCCGACCGTAGGCCACAAGCGCCTCAAGCGCGAGAACATGCGCAAGGTGCTCAATGGCGGCGTGGTGCTCGCGAGCAAGTACCCGATCGTGACGGTGCGCATCAAGCTGTTCAAGGAGGCGTGTCTGGGCGCCGACAAGCTCGCGGACAAGGGCGTGCTGTACTGCAAGATCCTCAAGGACGGGCTGCCCGTGCACATCTTCTCGACGCACCTACAGGCGTGGAGCGACCCACTGTCGCGCGCGATGCGGCGCACGCAGATGGTCATGATCGCCGAGTTTATGCGCGACATGGCGATCGACGAGGCGAACGACCCGGTGCTGTTTGTCGGCGACCTGAACGTCAACTACTGGCTCAACAAGACCGACCACGAGTACGACGAGATGCTCGCGATCTTCAACGCGAGCGACCCGTCCGTGGTGCTGCAGTCGCGCCAGTCAATCGACCCGAAGCTCATGCGCCAGTTCAGCTTCGACCCGCGCCTGAACGCGCTCGCGGCCGACGGCCTCAGCACGGACGGCAGCCTCGAGCTCCTGGACTTCGTGCTCTACTCCAAGGCGCACCGCCAGCCGTCGGCCGCCAAGAGCTGGGTCGTGCCGCTCACGACGGCCACGCCGTGGAACTGGCGCAAGCAGCCGCAATACAACCTCTCGGACCACTTCCCCGTCGTCAGCGCGTTTACGTTCGACATGTAGCAAGGCCACGCAGGCGTCGAGTTGTAATCATTTTTTTATTGTAGTGGGCAAACACATCGATGGCAGCGTGAGCAAATTAAATACTTGAAGTAGCAGCAGAAAAGCACAATAGCAGCATTCTTGAGAGCATACACGGAGGAGAAAGAACACAAGGTCAGCAAAAAAAACAACACGGAAGCAATATTTAAACGGCAGCAACCGCTTGGGTTTTCGTGATGGCGCTCGTTTGGCTACAATTCGAGCGGACGGTGATATTCTCGCGAAGCGATGAAGCGCATTTGGAAATTCTGCTGACCGCTTTCGGAGCACCACTGCCACACCTGAAGGTCATTGACATGACCTATCGCTGCTCCATGTTCCAAAACCGGCCTGCGTGTGAGTACCGTCTGGATTCCCGATGTTAGGGAAAGCGTTGCAAAGGACTTTTTCCAAAGTGAGCGTGACGTAAATAAAACTTATGACGTATTTAGTACTAATAGTGGTGTATTCACGGTTGAGCAGCTACTTGACTTTGACTTTATAGCCCTTCAACGCACAAATTGTTACCCGAGTCGAGTCGACCCACCAAAGCTTCTGAAACCTCGTCCGTTTGCTGTCTATTATTTCCCCAGCCGATTCCTATTGCGTCAGGTGTCCTCAGACAGACTCCTCCGCAGTCAAAACTTTCTCTCATGTCCAGCAGACATGGACACTAACTTCAAAACAAAACGTCAAAACGACACGCACGCAGACGAGCTGCTTACACGAGCGGACGGTAGTGGCGGCGCATGCGGCGCTTCCGGAAGCTGTTGACGGCCAGACCCACGGCCACGAGCGTCGTCGCGACCATGCTGAAGATCAGGAACCCGTTGGGCCCGCGCGCGACCGTCAAGTGGGTCGACACGACCGCCAGGTACGACGGCGTGAGGTCAGTCACGGTCTCGACGACCGGATCTTCCGCGTAGAACACCTGCTTGGTCGCGACCGCGTAGTAGAGCGGGTAGCGCGCCGGCACGGCAGCCACGTCGTACGCAAGCACCTCGTTGCTCTCCGCCGGATGCACGATCTCCGAGCGCCAGAACAGCCACTTGCTTGTCTTCACGTGCTTCGGGCGCTCGCCCACGTACCCAACCGAGCCTGAGAACGTCGTCGTGACCTTGAGCTTGTCCGTGGCCTGGACGACCACGTCGCCCGAGCCCCACACGCTCACGTACGAGCGTTCGGCCACGATCGAGCCCACGAGGAGCTTGCCCGCTCCAGAGAGCGTAAGCATCTCCGTCGTCACGCTGCCACCGCTCGAGAAGCTGGCGGCACCGTTGCCGTACACAGCCGCCGTCAGATCTTCCGCCGTCAGCTTCTTCGTCTGCACGACAAAGTTGCCCGAGCCGCTCACAGCAGTCTTGATTTCCCGCGTCTTGAACGACGCATCCGCCAACAGCGAGATGTTGCCGTTGCCAGCGACGTTGGACACGAGCGAGTCCTGCAACTTCAAACTTGGAACCTCGATCTGGACCGAGCCTTCTCCAGACACGTCAATGCTCATCGACGAGAGCGACACGTCGGCGCTCGACTTGACAAACACGCTGCCAGCGCCCGACGTCGCGATCTTGACGCTCGTCTCTTCGTCGTTTTCCACGAGCACGCTGTCGCCGAGCACGACGTCGTCCGAGAGGATCGTCGACAAGCGGCGCAAGTGGTTCTTGTTCGTCAGGATGATCTGCGTCAGCACGTAGCCTTCGGCGAATGCGTCCTGGTTCTTCAAGTGGATCTTGAGGCCGTTGTCCTTGGTCGGGTGCAGCGGAATCACTTCAAACAGGTTGATCAGGTCGCTCGAGTTGCCCGACACGACGATCTTCGCGATCACGGCTTGCGTCGGCTTGTGGTGGTGCTTCTTCTTGTCGTCCGAGTCGTGGTCGCGCAATTCGCGACGACGCAGTTGCGTGATCTCGCCGACGTAAACGGCTCCGGAGCCCGAGCTCGAGCCTTCGAGCGAGCTCGTGCTGACAATGTCAACGACGGTAGGCGTCGACGGCGCAGGCGTTGCTGGTGCTGGGAACACGATGTCTTCCGAGTTGCTCTCGTTGCTCTCGTCGCTCTTGTCACTGCCCTCCAGTGACGCAGACTCCGATGCAGACGACTCGTCTACGATAACGACAACCTCCTCGTCTTCATCCGAATCCTCGCTCTCCGATCCGTCCACCGACGCCACAACGGGCGTCGTGGCCGCTGGCGTCAGCGTCGGGATCTCGACGGGGATCGGCGCCACGGTCGGCAAGTTCGCCTCCACATCGATGAACACGCGGCCGGGGATCAGCAGGTGGAGCTTCTCGAGCTCGTCGACGCTCGAGATCGTCCACGTCTTCTGCAGCGGCTGGTGCTCGCCGATGATGTCCTCTGGCGGCGTCACGGGCGTCGAGTCGATCGTGAGCGCGCCCTGTGCGATGCCCAGCGCCAGCGCGGCCACGGTGGAAGCGGCGCACACGAGCTTCATGGCGGCGAGTTCTCTCTCTCTCGGGCGGGTCCTGATCTGCGCGCGACGAAGCGAATCCAAGAATGAGCGCAGTCACATCATGTGGTTTCGAGAACATCGGAGTGATGGTCATGATTTGTTTTTGGCTATTGGCACAGCTTTTTCGGATGCCGGGATTTTCGGAGAATGGCGGTCGTGTATAAACTGAGGCGTATAGCCGGATGCAGCGCGTCGGACAATAAATCAGTTTTCGACTAATTGCACGGACGATGGATGGCGCAGGAGTATACACGCGCCGGATAGCGGGAGAACACAGAACCCATGTCCGAGCCGCGACAAGCCGCAAAGTCAGCTGCCAGTTTGGAGAGTGGGTTTTGGTTTTGGCGCCGCAAATGCACTGCGCCCGTGTATGACGGTTGGTTGGCTGGCCCCCGTCTGCTCCTTCGTGGATACGCGGAGAAAAACGGTCGGGACGCTGGTTCTCGCTGTCGCTTGCGCATATCAAGAGTGCACAGTATTCCTCCACGATTATTAATTGGCCTTGGACTCAGCATCAGGCATTAGGAACTGTCGATAGGAGGGCGGAAGGCTTGCGGATGCCCAGCAGAAGCTCAGTTCTGGAGGTGAGTGGGGCGTGGCATCAGTGCACGGACCAGATCTGGGTTCAGAGAGCCAAATATGCAATTAATTATAGTACAAGCCTGACCCGAACTGCAGCATCTGCAGAACAAGCGCCTGCAACATGGCCAGCGACGCTGTAGGCTCATACTACAGATACCTGGGCAACAGCTTTTCGTAATACATTGTGCCACATTATTGATCCACAAGTAGTGAAAAAGCTGTCAGTAGTGTCTACTTACTACTGGAGTGCGCTGCACCCATAAAAAATCAGGGTGATACCTCGTTCTGGGTGTTTGGGTTGCATAAGTCGCCTCTAACATCTCTCGAATGCGAACCTTGCGTCGAGAATTCGAAACTCGAGAAAAAACAAGCAAAGTGCGCAGAGTGATGGTCGCGCATTGCGCGCGTTCAGCCCATAGTGGTCATCATTCGTTCCTCCCCCTTCGGCCGCCCACACGACGGAAGAAGAATTCGCGCGCTCTCTCTCTCTGTCGACGCGCCTGTGTGTGAGAGTGTGTGGCTGTGCATATATACATACCATCCAGTCTTGTGCACTCGCTCCCGCTGTCTGTGTGTATCTGCACATCCCTCCAATGGCGGACAAGCAGGACGCGTCCGGCGACCTCTTTGACGGGCTCTCGCTCGACTACAACTTTCTGAGCGACGGCGCGACGCCGCGCGAGTTCAAGGAGAACGTGGCCATGAATGGCATGGAGAACAGTGCGAGCGGCGACGATCCGTTCGCGTTCACGCCGCGCGTGGCGCAGCTCATGGACTCGCTCGCGGACGAGAACCTCGCGCTTGACATGACGAACGACCACATGCTGTTTGACCACGACGTGGCCTCGAACGGCATCTCGGGCACCCCGAGAAACACGGCGAGCGCGGCGACGACGAGCATGCCGATGGCGCTGAGCTTTTCGTTTAGCGCCGCGACGCAGCAGGAACCGAGGTACCATGCCGCGCCGCAGCACAAGCACAAGCGCGTGCGCTCCAACCCGGACGTGATTTTCAGCTTTCAGCAGACGCTGCACAGCGGATTGGACCCTGTGAACGAGTTCAGTCCATCGTCGAGTGCCAACGACCTGCGCCCGAGCCTTGAAGAGTCCAGCGGCGGGCGACCGGTGCCCAACGAGCTCGCGAATGCCGTAATTTCGTCCATTTTGAACGATTTCCACGACCCGCCCGAGAACGGTGGTGTTCTCCACATGGCGCCGATTGGCACCGTGCAGGTGACGACGCCCGTCGGGCTCAATGCAAACACAACATCGCCGATTCCGTTCAGCCAAACTATGGGAGCAGGCCAAGACGAATCGTTCAAGGACATGGACGAGTTTCTGCAGGATCTGTCGTGGTCCGAGATCCCAACGGATGGGAACACGGCCATAGACGGCAGCATGAGCAACGCCGTGAAGCGGGACGACCAGACCGAGCGCACGATCGAGTCGTCGCCCGTCGCGTACCGATCACAGCGGATCCAGGAGGGCGTGAACGAGCTCAAGATGAAACGCAAGCGTCCGTCTCACCAGCACGCGCGCCACCACTCGAACCCCGTGGACCTGCTGCACAACCTAGACCAGTTCCGCATGTTGGCGCAGCAGACCAAGCAGCAGCAACAGCTCCAGCACCTCACACAGCAAGACCCGACGTCGGTCCTGATGAACCCGAATCCGTACGGTCCATTTCCCACTCCGGGCATCGAGTTTCAGACGCCGCAGCCGTTCAACCAGTTCCAAGTGCCGCCGCAGATCGCAAGCGGCGCTGCGCGGTCCTTACATGACCGTCGCTCCTCGCTGCCGAATGCTGCAGGGCTCGTGAACAACACCCCGATGATGCCGCCGCGTGCTGCGGCACGGCGCCAGCAGCGCTCGGGACTCTCGATGGATCTTTCCCAGATGAACCTCGGTTTCCTGTCGGTGCCCGAGGAGGATTTCCAGCAGCGATACCAACACCTCCAGCAGCAGCAGCAAGCACAGCCACAGCAGAGTGTACCGTTCCAAGTCGGCACGAACACGAAGATGACAGCCGCAGAGGCCGACGAAGCGAACCGCAAGCTGTACAAGTGCGGCCGTTGCGGACAGCCCAAGGTCGGCCACGTGTGCACGATGCCCGACCAGCGGAACAACTGGACCCAGGTGGACCTGGAGGTGACCAAGGGGCTCAAGGTTATGCGCATCAACTGCCACATCCTCCCGGTCAAGAGCCGCTGGATCCCACAGCACGAAGACAACACGGACTAACGAACGGGAGCGTGCAAGCTGCATACGCCAAGTGGGGATCACGTACAGAAGGAGACGAAGAAACATCATCAACAGCAGCAGAGTACGTAATCAGCGCAATGACACATAATGAAAGAAAGAAAGTCATGGCGAGCATGGCGGACAACGAGAAGGACGATGCAAAGCTTTGACTTCAGAGTGCAATCGCCGACCGTGCAGCAACTAGAGGCACCGTACGGACGGTATGCACATACTTCCTTCCCCTCTCTGATGAGTTGTATCCCTTACCATGCATTTACAGCACTCGTGGCGCTTCTTGGAGCGCATCAGCAGACCAAGTAGGTTATGAGCAAATCGCAGATCCTGTTCAACTGTGTGCCTGAAAGGAGTCAGCACACGGCGCATACAACCGCCAAGTCTAAGCTTTGCAACCGGAGACTGTGGGTCGGACCGCCATCAGCATGCCGATCCGATCCCCGCGATAAAGTACACTTCCCGCTGGTCAAGTGCGCGCATTTCTATTGCAGGCGTTGTGGCGATATGTACTTAATCGAGTGTGTACAGTGCGCGAGCTGGCGGTCGTCGCATTGTCACAGGCAAATCAGTAGGTCAACGCAACACAAAAATTGTCCAAAGTCGACGCGTCCACTTAACTCCTCCTAACTCAACGCGCAACCTGCACCCATCCCTTCAGACAGTGACCACTAAGTCGACATCCGCTGTCGACTTTTCTTTTTTTTCGAGCGCTCCTCTTTTTTTTCCATCGTCGATTATCAAAGGGGATTATTCGCTGTCGGCCATACAAATCTCCCCCCCCTGTGATCAGAAAACAGGCGGCAGGATGGAACAACAGCGCGAGCGAGCGAGGGTTAATTACGCCATCACGGCGCGCGCATGATGTGTTTGTTGCATAACAACAGACAGTCCGGCTGGTCATACGCGCAAACCGCCGAGGGAGCCGAAGTGCCCGCATCAACGCTTCATCCCCCCCCCTCGCCTTCCGCGCTTCCGCCCGAAACTGAGAATAAGTGCCAAGTCCCCCATTGCAGCAGCGGACGCGTTTGACGTGGCCTTTACTCAGGTCGGGTCTATACTTAGCACCTTCCTGCCCATCAATCACGCTGCACGCTGCGGCCGGCGGATCCGCGATAAGACGCGATAACAAAGGGTGAAGAAAAGCTACGAACGCCGACTCCTGCGCTGCTGGCAGAGAGCGTTGGGTGTCCGTGCCGGCAGCTCTTCCTTTCCTTTGAGATGCGGGAGAGGCGCGGCGGCGGCGGCTTCGTCGACGGCCGCGGCAACGCGGAGATGCAGCGACGCAGTGCACGCCAGACGCCGCGAAAGTGGATGCAGCGCACGCTGGCGCTCATGGTGCTGCTGACGGCAGTTGTCGTCGTGGATGCGGCCGTTCCTGTGTCGGCATCGTCGGCGTGCGCGAACAAGTCGGCGGATTGGAATGCGTGGACGACTGTCGGCTGCGACGTGAACTGCGGCGCGAGCGAGACGCAAGCGGTCTGCAAGTTTGTGGACCTGATGGATCAGTCGAACCCCGAGCGCGAGCAGTTCCTGGCGTCCTGTGCGCGCCGGAACGAGTCGGACGGTGGAGCGTGTCAGGACCGCGTAGAGTGCCTCGTTGAGTGCATGCCGAGTGCTGCAAGCGAGACTAATCGCGACGAGTGGACGCTGAGGCTCGCGAGATTAGAGGAAACCGAGAGCGTCGTGCAGATCGGAGAGCTCCTGGTCCCTTCGAGCATCACGAGATTGTACGAAAAACCCACCGCCGCGCTTGCGGCTGACTCCTTTTTTTTCCATGCGGGAAGAATGCCCTAACGATTTGCTGTTTGCGTGTTTTTATTCCAGGACGTTCGATGGCTCGAAGTCGAGCCGCGCGACCAAAGTCAGCTTTCGCGCAGGCTACGAGCGCGCGACGTCGCTCCGATCGATGGTATTTATTGGTCTCGACCTGTCGTCGTCGCCTTCATTTCCAGCCATTCCCAACACGCTCACCGAGTTGTACGTTCACTCCCTCTTGTGCCTTTTATCCAACGGCGTCTCAAATGCTCACGTGTTGCGTCTTGTGTGATTAGGCGCATTGAGGATTGCATGCTGACAGAACTGCCCATGGCCCAGATTCTCCAGTTGAAACACTTGGACACGCTGACTATACGCCGGAATATAATCAGCCAGGATGCGTCCACGATCGCGAGCTTGTCGGCCGCGCAATTCGAGTTTCTCCAGACACACTCACGTGAGCAAACCGCTGCCGGGTCGGTGTCCATACGTGGCGCGACTCCACTTATGTCGTGCCCAGATGGACACCAGAGCCAATGGTTCAACGGTGTCGTCGTGTGCGTGGGAGGCAACGCCGCGGAACTCGAGCGGCGGCTGCAGACGTCGAGCTCGACCAGGAACACGACAGCAGCGAGCAGCAACTCGACGCGCAGCAGCAACAGTACGTCAAGCTCGAGCGATGACGACGACGACGACGACGACTCGTTCCTATCCCAATCCGTGTACGTGCTCGTGAGTCTCGGGGCGCCGGCGTTGTATTTTCTCTACAAAGTCGGGTTGTACTTGTACTTCTACGCGACGTACTCGAGGCACCAGCGGAATGTCCAGGTGGTCATTCCTCAGACCACGAAGGGAGTCTCCGAGGAGGACAACGAAGAGCGCCGCACGACTGAGAACGAATCGTCGAGGTCGGTCGAACCGCCCGTGTCGATCGTGCTGCCGCCGCCGCCTGCGGACCAGCGCCGGTTCAACAACATGAGCTTCTGGGTCGACGAAGAGCTACAGGGTTGGCGCATGGACTTCAACCAGGTGAAGATGATCAAGTGTATCACGACGACGTCGAACCAGAAGCGCCACGTCCGCAACTCGAGCGCCGCCAAGGCGATCAGCGGCTGTGAGATCTGGCTCGGCACACTTTCGCCGCACGGTACCTTGGGCCTCGAGCAAACGGTTGTGATGAAGTTTATTCCCCCGAGGCGCAAGGAGCCGCAGAACGCGATCGTCGACAAGTTTAAGGGCGAGATCAAGCGCCAGGCGCAGTTTTCCCACCCGAATGTCGTCAAGTTCTTTGGCATTGTGTGGTCTGTGGACACGCACTTGGTGGCCGTGACCGAGTACATGGCGCGCGGCGACTTGCGGCAATGGCTGCACCGCTCTACGCAGACGGATGGCGGCACTTGGCCCATGTACAAAGTGCAAATCTTGTTGGACGTTGCGAGCGCGCTTCTCTATTTGCACTCTATGCGGCCGCAACTCATCCACGGCAACTGCAATACGCGCAACGTGCTGCTCAGCGAGAACATGAAGGCCAAGCTGAGCGACTTTGGGTCGTCGAAGGACATGCTCTCGGAGCGTGAGCTCATGGCGTATAGCGCCGTTGGATCGGGCCGTTGGATCTCCCCCGAGGCATTGGTTGGCCGCGACACGAGCGCCGGCTCAACGCGCAACGATGCAGCCGACGTGTACTCGTTTGGCATCCTGATGTCGGAAGTGGACACCCACGAGCTCCCGTTCTCGGACTTGATGGCGACGAATCGGTCGGCGCTGCCCGAGACCGATATCCTCCAGCTGATCGCGCGAGGGGCGCTGACGCCAACGCTGTCCCCGACGTGCCACCCGGGCGTCGGCGAGCTCATCGAGCGGTGCACGGCGTACAACCCGCGGGACCGGCCGTCGTGCAGTAGCGTCGTGCAGATGCTCCAGGAGATCGTGGACGACATCAAGTCCATAGCAGGCGCGATGCCGTACGAGAGTGACTCGGACGGCGACAACATCGCCGTCCACATGTCGAACCGCTCGGGCGTCGTCGTTTAAGGCGGCATTTGGGCTTGAGCTATGGGGATCGAGGCTTGTGTACCCATTCGCTGACCACCACTCAGTTTTGTGAGTGATTTATTATTAGCATCCGTTTCGAGGAAAAAAAGGAATAAATCGTTTAGATTGGCTATAATGCGTGCGATCAAGCGATTGATTGGTTGAAAAGAACATAAATGCGGAATGTTGATGCTTGACGGTCATTCTGCAACAGAGTGATGGTTGCTGGGCTTTTGTTTTTTTTTCAAATTGAGCTGCTCATCATTGACAAGCAACAGCACAGCGAGGAAGCCTCGCTGCGTGCGCGCTTAGTGTTGTTTCTCCCGGCGTCTGCACAGCCCCTTCCTCCACTACGCCCCGTCTCTCCCCCCTTCGTGCGATGCTGCGTTTCGCGAAGGTCGCGGCGCTCTGCGGCGCTGCGCTGCTCGCAACGGCTGCAGGACCCGCGGCGGCAATCGTCGAGATCACCAGCGATCGCCCCGTGCCCTTAGCTGGCTACACGCCGCCGGCTCCGGGTATCGACATCGACGATGACGACGACTCGCAAGACAGCCGCCAGATGTGGGAGAAGCAGTGGACGATTCTGAGTCAGGCGTCGCTCGTGGCGACCGACGATGAGATCGTCGAAGTGAAGCTCAGCGTGCCTGGCCGCGTGTTCTTCTCGACGGCGCCGGGCCAAGCGCCCTTGGGAAAAGTGCGCTTCTCAGGGGATTCGGTGGACGTGCTCGATCTGTTTGAAGTCGTGTCGACTGGCAGCAACGGCGTGATTGAGATCCGCCAACGACTGAATGCGCAACGGTCGAAGGTTGACGGCTGCTTGCTCGTCGAAGTGACGTTTGCGCACGCCAACAAGCTCCTGCGACTCACGTCGGAGGGGTCGGCAGATGTCGTTGTCGAGCCGAATGTGTTCGTCTCGGAGGCGCCCAAGGAACAGCTCGAGATTACGCTGCAGGGAAATGGGAACGTGTTTGTGCACGACGCGCCAGCACTCGAGGTTCAAGAGCTTGCGCTCGTGGTTGTGGGCAGTGGCAACATCGAGCTCTCGACGACGCAGCTTGAGGCTAAAGACATCTCCGCGATGCTCGGCGGATCAGGGGACATTCGCTTCTTTGCGAACGCGCTCATCGTGAGCGGCACGACCACGTTGGTGCTCGCGGGATCGGGTGATATTTACCTGAATTCGTACAACTTGAACTCGAACAAAGTGCACGTTGTCGTGGCAGGCAGCGGCGATATCTCTGCGTACCCTGTCGGAAAGTGTGTGGCCGAGGACGTCACCATCGCCGGCTCGGGCGACGTCTTCCTCGGCTCGATCGTCGCCGAGACCGCGTCCGTCTCCATCGGCGGAAGTGGAGACGCCATCGTGCAGGCCACAAAGTCGCTCTCGGGCAGGGTCATGGGCAGCGGCGACGTCAAGTACTTTGGCGCCGCGCCGCTGGTGATCGCGCCAAAGTCGACTTTCTTCTCAGGCAGCAAGGACCCCAAGCCCATGGCCAAGGCAACGGACCACAACAAGTTTCGGGAAGCGAAGCTGAGCGAGCTGCCCGTGCGCGCGCCAGTGCATCTGTCGATCAACACGGCGCCGCTGGATGACGCCGTGACGAGCCGCAGCGCACTCATGCCGCTCGTGCTCGTGGCGCTGCTCGCTGCCTGGTACATTCGCCACGAGCACAACAAGCAGAACGCCAAGCCGCTCAGGCAGCAGGAGACGCAGCCGCTCACAACGACGCAGGCGCAAGTGTACGTGTAAAAATACGTGTAGCGGTATTTTTTTTCTATCGATAAAAATGAGGAGGCGAAGATATCGATTAACAACAATACACGTAGATACCAATTACTGAAAAATGATATATATATATATAAATATCAGCGGGACTGACCGAGATTGTCACAACCGCACACTCCACAAAATCGGAAACGGCTCGCGATTAGAGAATTAGTTTCTACTGTAATTTCATTTTCGTGGTCCTTTGCAAGCAGCACGTTTTCTACAGTGGATTAATCGTAAAACATACGAGTTGCCGTTACACGTGGCCATGTAATATATGGACAACTGTAACGGCACCTTGACAATTGCTTTATGACATAGTTGTATGTGAATTTGCCATTGACACGTTGATAAGTGAGGGTATCTTTGCCGCTCCCTGCATGCACATTGAAGTGCGAGTCTGCGTGGGTATCTGCGTGTCGTAACCTGCGCTTACCGCACGAACGCTAATGAACAAAAGTGCACACTTTGTCCGCAGCGCGGATGGATATGATCCGTGCACGAACGCCAAAAACGCAAAACTTTCCATAAAGCTTGTGGACGCGTCCACATACAGTACCGTATTTTTTGCTGTTTTTTTCTCTATTGTTGTTCGTTTGTTTTTGTTCTGCAAGGCACGCAGGCTATAGAGAATGGGTGGCTGTCATGAAGGAAGTTGAGGAAAATGGCACGCTTTCCATATTATATATGTATATGTACACATGGATGCGGTTGCCATAGGGCGGACGTGCCATTGACTGCGCCTCCATATCTGCTCTCGTATGCGATTCTGGCTTGTATCTAGTAGACTTAGTGCAGCAGAAAATAGGGAAAGTATCCATACTGTATTTGCCCCCTGCCCGATTTCTTTCCTATCACTTGCCGTATTTTTTTCTTTTTCGAACAAGTGGTGATTTATTTTTTTCCTCCTTCGAAGAGCGACATGTAGAAATACCTCTCTAGATGCATATATATGGTTGCATGAATGTGATGGAAAGATGGAAAATGGAGTGTCACCTATAGTTTCTTGACCTTTGGAATTGCATTTTGCTCGTATTATACAAAGCCGCCAAGTGTCTGAATGTGTCCATTTATCGAAGGCTTATCAGATCCTGGAATCCACCCACGTCATTTTTTGCTGGCTTTTTGAATCTATTGATAATCGCAGGCTCTCACCAACTCTCTTATTACTCCAAGCGAGAGCATGTTGCAAATTCAATATCACAATTAAATGTGTTTTGAAAGGTTATCCATGTTCCTGTCCCTTCGACGTTGAAGTAGCCGGGAGGATCACGCATTTGCAACTTCATCGCCCTTTACAACACAGAAAACCTCCATACAGTCATTTAACAAGCAAAATGCACAAACAATTACGAGAACCAACACGCCTTCTTAAAAGAGACAATATCGCTTGTTCGTATTATCAAAGGAAGAAAGAAAGGGCATCTCCGAGCGGACGCGGTCGCCACCATTCTGCACTTCTTGTGCAAAGCCGACTTTCCCTCCGGCATACAAACGCCCCAAAGGAAACCTTCGCCATTCCGCAATTCGCCGCGCAGCGCGCACATCAACGAGAACGAGAGATGCTGTATGGCGGCGAGAGCGTGAGCTCGACGGTCGACGCGTTCGCGGACGCCGCGAAGACGAAGGACGCGCGCTCCAACAGCAAGCGGCCGCTCGAGCTCAGCGACCTGGAGCCCCACGACGACGAGCATGCGAGTGGAGAGCAAGACAGCGGGCGAGGCGGCGACGTGTACGCGTTCGCGGACGACGAGGACGACAGCGTTGAAGAGGAAGACGAAGAGAACGAAGACGAGTTGAAGGAGCAGTTTTATCGTCAGCAGCAAATGGAGCAGCAGCGGCAGGAGCAGGACGTCGATCAGTTTCTCGCGGACGGGCTGTGCTTTTTGGTGCCAGGGGACATTCAGCAGAACGATACGACTAGACACGCTGTTTCAACCAGTGGGTTGGACGTAAACCCATTAGAAGCACAGACACGACAGAAAGTGGAGTCACGAAATGCAAGCGAATCAGTAGCTCGCGATCCGAAATCGAACCATCCGGAGATAGCGGGGGGGTCGACACAGGAAGAGCCACGGCGAAAGACCCATCGCCGCAGACCGAGCAACGCACTGTTACCTGATGGGATCCTGCATTTGTGGATTTTTCAGGCAAGACAGGTTGCGTTCCGACAGCACTTTGAGTCGATGTACGTTCGCCACGGGTTGCATCTGCGGTGCTACTTGGCTTGGAAGCGAGAGTACCTGAGTGATATCTACGAATCGAATCGCAACGTGGGTGGGAATATGAACAACCCGTTGTGGAGATTTAAAGATGACCACGCGCGCAATTTCATGCGAGGGCATTTCTCGATTCCATTGGGCTGCCACTCGTCACCTGCGTCGTTGCCAGCGAACACAGAGCTTATCATTGAAATTGTGTGCGGGATCCTCGTCGTGTCAAGCGCTCGAGTGTCGTTGCTGGAGTTTTTTCAAGATCGCTCGTCGCGAAGCGGTGCCGAAGATGACAGCGGAGATGGCGTGAGTGAAATGACGTCTCAATGGTTCCCACTACTGGGTGAAAATTCAGGGCACCTTGAGCTGCTGCTTGAGTTTGTTCCCGCCGATTCTTTTGACGACGATGACTGTGAGAATGGGGAAATTCCATTTGATTACGATGCGAGCACCTTTCACGATGACACTGACAACAATTTGAACCTTGACGAAACTATCCGACTGGACGACGCAGAACCTGAACTTCAAGAAACTATCCGGTTGGGGGACGCAGAACCGGAAGTTCAAGATCCTTTGGAACCGAACGCGTTTGAAAAGGAATACCAGGAGCTAGAGCAACGAGCGCTGGCACGCAAAGCACACTTAGAGCATCCTGAACTGCGCGATAAATACACCGACAAATGGAAGAATGCCAAGTCAGACGATGAATCGGCGAGCTGCAGTGTTGTTGCGAACAATAACGGGAAGACGACGATGTATATCCCGAAACAGTGCCGCCTGCAGCACGAGCAACAGCGAGGTAATGGATTTATGATGCAACCCGGAGATAACGAGACAAAAATGATTGTGGCTACCGGGACTGTAGCCGAAATGAAGCAACCAGAATCGACTCCGTCCCAAGAGGTAATGATCGATGAGCAAGTACTGGACCTGTACCGATTTGGGATTTCGTGCGAAGATGCTGATCAACATGGAATGCCTCGGACGTCAAGCAACATTTCTCGTGTCTCGGAATTGTCGTGTGATTATTCGGAGCATGCGTCGATGTATAGTCGTAAAGCAAGCACTTGTGCAACCGATATACTTCACTACAACGAACGGATTCAAGAATTGGAGGCGTCTTTGCAAGCAGCAGCGCAAGAAAATGCAGGAGAATACCGAAGCTTTTTGTCGTCATCGAGTGCGCGCAAAGCGGATGGTGTACTGCGACGCGCTGCGCCTACATCTATCCCAAATCCAATGACTGCTGCTATGGGGACGATTCCAACAAAGTCGGCAATGAGGAAAAATAGTTCTTTCGGAGTATTTGGCGGTAGCTGCCGCAGCAACAACGATCCATTCGCGTCAGAGAAATCTTCAATTCGAGAAGCACCACCGAAAGGTGTAGTATTGTTCGATTTGAACAGTATTCCTGAATGGTATCGCAATGGGCTAGAGCGAAGTTCTTTAGAAGAAGGCTCTGTTGTGAAGAGCGATCAGCAAAAAGGACGTCGAAGGTCTTTACCAATCAACAGTTTGACGCCGAAAGTAGCACAATCAAGAAACACGAGTAGCAGCCGCGGACAGAACAGAACGTTTGCGATTGAGGAAAGTAGAAATGAGCAAGACCCAGCATTTGGCGCCATGCTCCAACGCAAACGGAGGTCGTCGTTGCATTCCCTGGCCGACTTGGAATCACGTCGTGGTGAGCTTCCCAGGAACAATTTAAATCGCCAATTGGAGCATTCACTGCTAAACCGTAGTTCATCGGGTTCTTCAAGTTCACGGAACAGCAATCAAACAAGTACTCGATCTCAACGGCGCACTTCAACCAGCAATAGCGTCATTAATCTCGGTGGAGCGATTCTTGGCGTTGGGAAGTTTATCAACGTTGGGAATGTGCCTGGGGTTGTGCGATACATTGGACCCACAAATTTTGCAACTGGCACCTGGATTGGCATTGAACTTTGCGAAAAGAAAGGCAAAAATAACGGAACAGTGAAAGGCACTCAGGTACGATCTGCGGTTTGGTATGGTCTTGTTTTAAAACTGTGCACTGACGAATGGTTTGGTTTCTGTTTTGTGTTTTGCACTATAGTATTTCACGTGCGTTCCAGATCATGGAGTGTTTATTCGTGCCAACCGTCTAGATGTCACCCGCCAGTGAGCCAGATGGCAAAGTTCTTGCATGATGTTGCAGTGTGATCCGAGCTGTTTGTGGATTAGTAGTTGTAGCTACGGATGGTATCTGTGTAGTCCGAGTGGGGGGAAATTGCTTTTGTGCGTCGAAGGAAACCGAAACAAGAGTTCTTGGAAATGATGGCAAGTACGTGAAGTCAAATTAATCTCTTCTTCATTTAATGTTGACGAGTTTGCAAATACTGTGTCATGTAACCCCTAGCTTTGCGTCAAGTCTGCACCATTGCTTTCATCAATGTCATCCAAGTCGGGTGATGCCGGGGCAGCAAGCGGAGTGTGCATCAGATTTGAGATACTGACGGACTTTCGCAGCACATCGAGGTCTTTAGGCAAATCGCGCGCCTTAACATCGACTCGCGAGCGACGGAGTTCAGCATGGCCATCCTGCAATTTCTCCACCGCGCACAAGATTTCCCACAACCGAACATTGTCGTCCACAGCGACATCAAGCGCAGAAAAAAGCAAGTTGACATCGGTTGGTGCAAGGTTGAACGCTTCCAATGCAATATGGAACTGCTGTCGGGTCACGAACAGTGCCTTGCGCATTTCTAGCAAAGATGATGACACACCGGAGGTCGATGTGCAACCATGTGGAATGGATGCAGTTGCAAAAGCGATCGCAGATAGTTCCTCACTCGTCCCAGTTGGAGTAATAGCACAGCGCGCTACATCAGTGCATGGTGCTCGCGGATCGGCGTCGGAGGCGATCTCTGCGTCCACGCTACTGTGTTTTGGTCCACTCTTCTGTTTGATGATCGTTTGCATGCCGCAGTTCGTCATGTACTCCTCCATCGTCATTTTCTCGTATTTGGCGTACTGCAATCTCCGCGTGAGATTCTTGAGGGATTCGCGTCGCAAGCGCGCAAAGATCTGAGACACAGGAAGGTTGTGAAACATACCACGCCTACAAACAAGGACAAAGGTAAGCACTATTCAAGTTTCAGACACAGACATCACACCTCGGCCTGTTACTTACTGGGAAAGCATCTGTAGCACCTGCGCTTGGCCCCGTTGTCGCTTCAAGCGTTCCTTGTCCAAGAAACTCGTGAAACTAGCGCTGTCACAACCATCTCCAAGTGCTGTTACAGAAGCAGCTGCTCGAGAACTGGCCAAAGTTGAGCTTGGCGTTACGCACACATCCATGCAGTAGACGGTGGAGCTTCCGAGATAGCAGACGCTCGCAGACGCAGGGCGGTACTTCGCTCCTGCGACTTTGCCCACGCTCGGAGCAGGCTCCAAGCAACTACTGCCGTTGCTCTCAGCTGTGATAACATGCAAGCTGGCGCTGGAGCATGACCGGAAGGGCACATGGCCTGCTGCTGATCGCGGTCGGAAGCGAATTCGCGATGCTGCTGGCGGTGGCATACAAAGCTGCAGATTATTCTCAGCGTCCTGCTTTGCTGCCGACGACGCGAGTGCCTCAAATGTCGAAGGGACAGGGTCCAAGCCAGCACGATACGCTCGCGTTTGCGCCAGATCTTCCACGGGAAGTGAGTACCGCAGCCCTGGGTTCTTGTGGCGATCAATGCGTTGCCGCGCGCGCATGTAGCACTCGACTGTGCGCGCGACAACATTTTGCTTCTTTGCGACGCATTTGGCATCAGTGTTGAGTGGTGTTTTCCGCGACCGAGCACTAGTCTCTGGACCGATGCGCACATCTCTCACCGCGAATGACTGCGACTGCTTCAAGTGCGCTTCAAGACTCCCTGGTTTGATCTTGGTGCCTGTTTTCTTCGGTGTCATCGTCCGTTGCGTCTCCTCGCTGTAGTCGTGAAGCGTTGAATAGGAGGCTGGGCACCAAGGAATGGACGCATCGTCCGCATCGCTGCCCATTTGGTTGCTGCTCTTGCGGATACACATCTTGCGTTCCATGGCTTCGCGTGCGGCTTCTTCGTCATAGGGCTGGGAATCTGCGTCAATCGCGGCTGCAGTCCTCGGCTGCAACGGGTATGCGACGACTACAGATCCATTCTCAGCCACCACTTGATCCTCTCGTCGGGGGAATGAAATGTGTTCGCGCATCGAGTTGGTCGGCTCGAACAGCGCGCCGTGGAGGTTGTTGGCGTACCCGACGCACCATTCGCGCTGGTGCAAGAGCGCCTTCTTCTTGTTCGTGCTGCTGTACTGGTGGTGGTGCGCGGAGCGAAGATCCTTGGGCACCGTCGTGGCGAGGTCCTGGAGGCTCTGGATGCGGTCCAGTGGCGGTCGGAGCCCTTCGTTCTCGCGGTGTTTCCGGTCCTGGAGCTCTTTCTTCACGTCCACCCGCTGCTGGTGGTGCACCACGTCCAGACCGTTCTCGTAAAGATCACGGCAGTCTAAAAGCTGCAGATCTTTGCGAGCGCGTGCATCCTGCGGCGCGATGTGAACGTGCGGGAGCCGCTTCTTCGACGACACTCCGTAGAGGTTCGAGCGGCGCAATGAGTCATTGGCACCCTGCTGCGAAGAGGGCGTGCACGAAGCGCGGAGCTCTCTCATGCTGCCATCGGAGATCAAACAAACCCACACGGTAAATGGCGCTTTGGCAATTGATTGCACATGGAGTCGGCGCTCGACAGAAATAGTAGCGGGGATAAGACGCGGGTCCACTCCTCTCAAGTGCGAAATTACACAAACCACAGATTTATATTTCCTTTCATCGTACGCTACGTTTGTTTGTTTAATTTTTTCCCTTCTCTAACGTGAAACCAGGGACGCGAGCTACGGCGCTGCGTTCTGGTTCCGCGCGTCGATGGCCTTTTGCGCATTGAGTCGCGCCTGCTTCATCGCGATCGCGAACGCCGACGCCGCCGTCGCGGCCTTTGGGGCGTCGCCAGTGTCGCCAGTGTCGGTGTGGTTCGCACTGCTGCTGCGAATATCAGCACTGCTACTGGCCGCGGCGGCGCCGTTGCCGGTGCCGTGCTGGGTCGTCGACGGGCGCATGCTGCCGTATCGCTCGCTCGCTCTGCTGTTGCTGAACTGGGGGCTATTCGGACGCACGCGCGCCTGATGCATCGATGCACGCGAGGCGCGGTCCGCCGTCACCGCAGTATTATTATTGACACTGCTGCTTTTCTCCAGGTCTTTCAGCGCCTCGCTGCTACCACTCATACTCATGCGACTAGAAGCACGAGGTCCTCCGCTTTGCGCCAGCATATTGGCGGATTCGTAGCCACCCGACGAAATCAGCGCCGCTTTCTCGGTTGAGATGAACGACGCGCGCATCATCGTGTTGGGCGCTTCGTGGCGCGACAAGAGCACGTTCTCGACCGTCGGCGCGATGCGGACCGACGCCGCGGCGCTCGTGAGCAGAGCGTACGCGTCGACGATCCAGTCGCGGAAGTTGTCGTCGCTGATTGCGCGGATCGCGGGGCCGCCGCCGTAGATTCGCTGGAAGACCTCCCAGACTTCGGGCGAGATGAGTTGGTAGTCGCCTTCTCCATCGCCACCCTTGTCCCCGACGTTGTCGTCGCGCACGAGCTCCGGCCGCTTGACGAGCTTGCCCTGGGCGAGCTCCAGCAGCGGTAGGTTGTCAATGGGCCCTGGCGGTGGAGGCGCGAGGCCGCTGCCGCTTTGGCTCGTTGGAGTGCTCACATGCTGGCTGGACGCTAGGCTATCGCTCTCGCCTGGATCTGTGCGCGTGAACGCGATCCAGCTGCGCAGCCACTTGCTCGAGATGACGTACATTTCCGACAGCGTGCTGCCGCGGCGCTCGGATTTCTTGCCCGCAGCCATCACGCGATGCACTTCGCCGAGCCGATCGTGATATCGCGGCGTCGCCAACGGTTGCTGCTGCTGCTGGTCCTTCTCTGCGTCAACGCGCGTCTGCTTGGCATTGCTTCCCTCGATGGACACGCGCGGATCGCCATGGTGGAGCATCACCTGCAAGAGCGTCACGCACGCGACGCACGCGCGCTTGGGGGCCTCGAACCGGCCCTGGAGCATCACTTGGTCCTGCGAGCAATCGCCGCACACAAGGTCGCCGCACACGCGACAGTGGTGGCGGCGGCGCGAGAGCTTGGTGAACATCGCGAAGCACACCTGGCAGCATGGCGACTCGTGGTCGCCGCGCCACTCGACGTCGTACTTCTTGGCCTTGTTCTGCGCGTGGTTGCTGAAGCTCACGGAGAGCCGATGGCGCGTCGACGAGCGGTGGCGGTAGCTCTCGCGCTCGGACAGCGCCGCGGTCGACGCCCGACTCGACGCGACGGGGCTCTGGTACCCGCTCCTGCTGAGCGTGCTCGCTGGACTCGCGGTCTGTGGAGAGCGTCGATGGCGGCGGCTGCGGCTGGACGCGCGCTGCGCGGTCGGAGAGAACGATGACAGGAAGCCCGTCATGGCGGAGTCGGCGTCGAACGCGTCCGTCTCGCCACTCGTGTCGTCGGCGTCCGCCGTGTGCGCGCGCGAGAAGCGGCGGGTCTTGGCGGCCACAGGCTTGACAGTCATGCGAATCGGAGCGTCGAGCGGCGCTGCGTCGTCGCATTTGCTGCTGCGACGCGTCGCGAGCGCTGGCGACGGCGCGTAGTGCACCACGATCGGCTTGCGGCTCCGCGAGCTGCGGCGATCGCTGGCGCTGTGGCTGCTGCTGCTGGCCGCGTCGTGGTGCTGGAACTTTTGCGCTAGCGCCGACGTGGAGCTGCTCGTGCGCAGCGCCGCCGCGTCGCCGCTCTCGTCCACGTAGCTCTTGCGGATGGGGCCGCTGCTGAAGCGGTTCGAGTCGGTGCTCTGGGACCGCGTGAGCTGCGGCCGCTCGGGCGGCGCAGCGCTCGAGCCATTACGCAGGCGCGTGAAGAACGAGCTCATATGTATATATAACTTGCTTTTTTTGTATATATAAATATGCAACGGTGGGCGTGTGTGGCAGCTGGTTCACAAATGGAGCGAGCGCGCCCGTCGTGCGTGTTTTTTGTTTTGTTTTGTTTTTTTATTTTTTTGTTTGTTCTTTTCCGTATTGAGAGGCAGAGGGAGGCAAAGCAGCCGGTCCAGTTTAAGCAGTGCAGTGGGGACTGGGACCGCCCCGTTTTTGTGCAGTGTGGCCTGTTGTCCCATGCGCTTTTGCCTGCGATACCGCTTACCATACACCTTCGTGCTTTGAAGAGCCACATAATCGTTTCAAGAGAAATCTAGCGCATGAATACTGGAAGTATAGAGGGAAATAAACAGCGCGAAACGGTAGTTGCATTCAGTATGTTCAGTCAGTCCGGTTCTCGGTTGGGAGGGCAAATTGCCGACAACGCAACGATGGCCGCTTGCATATTGCGCGCATACGCCACTTCCGGAACGTTCCAGTCAGATTGCCTAGAATAAATGCATGCATTCCCACAGCTATTAGAAAGAGTTTTTTTTTACAGCGCGTGCGCTCTCTCTCTCCGTCACTCTATAAGCAGCAAGCCCCGCGTTGACGTGCAACTGGATGGCGTGCATAAGCATCGCCAGTCTCCCGTTTCCTAATGGCAGCTCATGTGTATAGATCCAAACCGCCTTTGCATTTGTTGAACTTCGCTTCACTGCATGACGCCCATCAATTTCTTATACTGCGTCGCATTATTCCAGTGCTGCTAACAGACAACTCATTAGGAGCAAGACAGTATATAGAATCAAAGAGTGTGTGATACTACTGGTGATACGGTTTTGTTTTGTTTTTTACTTTTTTTTAAAAAAAAAGAAGGCGTGAGGCAGGACACGACCTTTCAAGTCTTTTTTCTTGATCGAGCGCACAGCGTAGCGTTACAGTATGTGTACTGTGCTCGTAGACACATAGCGAGGTACCTAAATGATGCAAAGTGTTGCCGCATATCATCGCTCCGACTTCTTTCTTCATGCTGACTCCAAAAGCGTGCATAAACCGCATGGTTTCACTATAATTTGCGCTTTTGCCACTTCCGCTTGTCAATTAAATAAATAGCCACAGCAGTCAGAAGCTCAGTGCTATCCACGTTGCTGTGCCTAATTCTGATATAGAAAAATACAGATCCGAGTTGACTCACTTGGTAAAAACCGAGTACCAGCATACCCACCAGGACTGTGTAATACTGTAGATGCTGATGCTGTATAATCGGTTTGTGTCCCACCGAATTGCATTAATGCACAAAGATAAAAAAAAATATGAATGAGCGAACAAGAGATATGGATCTTCAACAAATGGTGCTAATTGTTGGTTGTTGTGACTTCTAGGATTGGTAGAAATAAAAAGATTCGAGATTTTCTACAACCATCTAATTGGTCTTGGTTGAATTCAGCTAAAACATGATTTGACCTTAATTTTACACTCAGGAATTGATTGTATAAAATATCTCGCGACATTATTTGAAAGGGAATATAAAAAATATACATCAAGATAAATTAAAAGTAAAAAAATACACAAAAAGATTCAAAAGTAAAAATATACAAAAAGATTGGAAAATAAAAAATAGATCAATCACGTATACTGTACGACAAAATATACACTCTGAATTCAGGTCTGGTGTACATTGATTTAGATGCTAACCCGGCAAAATTCAACTGCATGCTCACTAGTCTTGTGTGATCAGGCCAGTCCATGTACCCAATAGTCACTGTAGACTTCAAATTATTGTACGTGACGATCAGTGTTATATTGTGTAGTGTGTAACTACACAATGAGTGACATGAG
>JAADVP010000291.1:0-26772 GCA_023335675.1 Globisporangium solare | reverse complement strand
GATGGATATGTCGGAATAGAAGTCCGCTCTAGAGAAATGTCGAGTGTAAGTACCGGTAATTCTCAGTATTTGTCGGTTCTTTCGGAGTCTAGTCAATAGTAGACCGGCTTGCAAGTTGCCTGGTATCAAGATTTGGAGCATATTGTACCGTCAAAACTGCTTTCCCCAGCAAAAAGAAAGCAGAAGATGGAGACCCCACCGCGCGAGAAGAAAGCAAGCGCCGCGGTGCCGCCCAAGCAGCTGCACGCGCGCCTCAAGATGCAGATGGAGAACGAGATGGAGGTCGAAGGCGCGGCCAGCAGCAACCCGGAGATGGAGCGCATGGGCGACGAGGTGCCCGTGCACACCAACGCGCTCAAGCCCGTCGACGACGACTTTGACGACGAGGATCTCGCGTAAGCTGAGTCATGACAAGCGCAGAAACGCATGGTGCGAAGGATGCAACAACATATATGTGAACATGCGTGCGTGGTAAAAAAAAAAAAAGGAAGAAAACAGTTGAGACTCTGTCGAAATGGCGCAATTTCAATAGAAAAACATTTACTGCGCAGCTGGCGCGTCCTTGACGGCCGTGAAGAACGCGCAGTTGTACACGGTCTTCATCATCGACTTGACGTTGCTCGTGTACTCGCACTCGCGCTGCGACTCTTTCTGCACATTCACGAAATATCGCGCATAAGCAAAAACCTCCAAACGAATCTGGAAAAACAAATGTTAATGCATGCTGACGTACCAGCATTTTGAAGTTGTACGTGCCCATGACGTGCTTGATCTCCTCGTACGAGAGCTCCACGGACTGCGCGTAGCGCTCGTCGTCGTCACCGCCGCCGCTCTGCCAGTGGTACAGCAGCGGTCCGAGGTTGATCCAGTACCCGCCGGGCTTGAGCATGCGCTCGAACGCCGCGACGTACTCCATCACGTTCGGCGCCGTGTCGATGAAGAAGCACGTGACGATGCAGTCCCAACACTCTAATAAGAACACGCAACGTCAGCAGCATTCGCGCGGTAAGCGCGAGCATAATCTCAAGCTTCTCGCTCGCACCTTTGTCGTTCGCGTAGGCTTCGAGGAACTCGCCCGCGCACATGGAGAAGTCCGGGCGGTTGCCCTTGTCGAGGCCCAGGAGCTGCGTCGGGCTCACGTCGGGGATCTGTACGGGCCGCAGCAGGTCCGTGATCGCGAGCGCGTTCGACGGATTGTGGATCCACGGGTGGATCTCGAACTCGCCCGGCTGCGTCGCCCTGTAGAGCGCATAGAGAAAGCACGATAGGTGGCATCATGAGCTGGCGCGTTCAAAGCCCGCGTGTGGTATCAACTCGGTACCAGTTGAGAATGAAATTGCTGGCAAAGAGCATTTGGTACGAGAACTCGTTGCCCTGAGCCGCATATCCTGACCGCAGTAGACACGCATAGACGCACACACAGTCAGTATGCTGAGCCCCATGGATGTGCATATGCCCAAATAGATAGAGATACCTTTGGCCGCAATCTCCAGTGCGAGGCGCCCGAGACCGGCGCCTGGTATCAGCACGCGCTGCGTGTTCCTGTTATTGCGCACAGTGCAAGCGCCAGTCAGTCAGTGCGTATATACGTCATATACGCAGCAACTTGACCACAGCAGAGGGACGTACTGGTTCTCGGGCTTGACGGGGAGCACGCGCTTGAGCTCCTTGAGGATCGGCGCGTAGCTCATTTCGCGCTCCTTCTTGCCCTGTTGTAAGCATGTGCACACGATTACTGCTGGCTCCTGCGCGCACTAACCACACGACGCACACACGCACGCACGCACCTCCTCCGACCAATCGCGCACGAACTGGTGCAGCGTGCTCTTGAGCTTGGCCAAGTGGCGCGGCGGGCTCTGCAGCGCCGTTTTGGGGTTCACTTGCGGGAGCTCCACGTGCCCGTGCTCCAGCTGCGCCTGCACGATGCGCTCCAGGAAGAGCTGGTTGTGGCGCGCTGCGTTCTGTCCCAAGCATCATGTAGCGATCCGTTAGCGCTCGTGCGGCAAGGAGAAGTGCGCGCTGTCTGCGAATGGCGCACGTACGACAAAGTGGTGGAGGTTGCGCATGGTGGAGGACTGCGGCAGGCGGCGCTGCATGTCGACGGACAACGACTGCAGGTGCTTCTTTCGGCGGAAGATCTCGCGCATCACGAACGCCTCGTACTCGCGGAACGACAGCAGCACAGACGCGTAGTGCGCCTGCTCCTCCGCGTCGCCCTGCTCCATGTTGCTGGTGTGCACGGAAACAATGGCAAGATACTGGAATAAAGTATGGAGGCGTCGTGGTGTGGACCACACGCGCATATCCCCCTTCCTGCTTTTTTTTCGCTTGGCGCCAATACAAAAACACACAGAAGCCACCGCCATGTCCCAAAGCCGCCTCCTTCCGCTCGGTGCGTCGCGGCCCATGGCGGCGTAGACGCAGGCGTGTGCAGCAACACCGACTGACTGGTGGCGCGCGTGCGCATGTGTGCGTGTGTATGCGTTGTGTGGAGCAGAACTGATCGACAAGTGCATCGGCTCGCGCCTGTGGATCATCATGAAGGGCGACAAGGAGTTCCTGGGCACACTGCGCGGCTTTGACGACTACGTGAGTACGTGCCGCCGCGCTTTCCATATATGTGTATATATAGAGAGCCTTCATGGGCATGATGCGTGGCCGCGTCTCTCTCTATTTGACGGATGCAATGGCTCACGACGGCTTCAATCTCTCCGACTATGGCGCTTGTGTGTGTTGTGTGTGCAGACATGGTGCTGGACGACGTGACGGAATAGTGCGTGCTCGCTTTGTCTTGGACTCACTACAGGCGAGTGTTGAGCATGTAACCTCTTCTGTTGCCGCGATTGTTATATAGTGAGATCACGCCGGAAGGCAAGCGAGAGATCAAGTTGGACCAAGTGCTGCTGAACGGCAACAACATTTGCCTCGTACGTCGTTGCAACGCTTGCTTTCGGGACAGCGCAGTGTGGACTCATACGCGTTGTGCTGTGTGTTGTAGCTCGTGCCAGGCGGATTCCCAACGATCGAATAGTTTCGCCCACAGAAAAGCGGAGACGCGTTTTCCCCATGTAACTGGTCCCAGGACAACAGCGCAGATGCGTCATTTGGCGGATGCCGCCCCTCTCTCTATACGTAGATACACGCGTACAGTGACCACTAGCGACTGACACACTGCATGACGAACGGAACAGCAGGAAAAAGCGATAGATTTAATTCACTGCCGCTTGCAATCTCTGTCTTTTTGCGTCGTGTTTATATTTTTTTTGTTTGTTTATGGTTATGCCACAAGGCCATTAACGCGAAGGCATGCGCGCGATATCGTTTGCGATACCCACCCGCCCTCTGCTGCAGCCGCGCCGTCGTCTCCAGTCCGCTCGCCTCGTTCTATGTGTCTGTGTATCGTCAGTCGTGCACGCGCTTACTTCTTGGACTTGGCGGCGTTGTTGCTCTTGACGAACCGGCGGTTGGCCAGCGTGAGCATGCGGCGCTGCTGCTCGATCTCGAGGTTGTCGAAGCCCGCGCGCTCGAGCTCGCCGAGCGTCGGCTGCACGTCGAGCAGCTTGAAGAGCCACTCGGGGTACTCGGCCGGGTCCTTGAGCTCGGCATGCGAGCCCTCCTTGAAGATGTTGGTCGGCACGAACTTGGCGAGGTCCACGGCCTCCTCCACGATGGCGTTGGCGCCGCCGCCCTTGCCCTTGCCCGGCGCCGCGAAGCCGCGCGCGCCCGAGCGCTTCAGCGTCTGCACGATTCGTCGCGTCAACATGCTCGTGTCTTGCTTGGCTTTAGCTTATTGCGGTCCACTCGAGTGTGCGCGGCGGGGAAATGGCCGAGTACGCGCGTGTGATTGGCGGAAATGCGGCAGGTTGGTGTATTGCATAGCGCGGCTTGCAACGAGCTAGTATGCGGTATAGAGTGTTATTATAGTATCATATAGGTATGTATTGCAATCTAAGTGATATATATAGAGGTGCTACAAGAACAAAGAGGTAGGATATGAGTGCGTGAGTGCTTTTCTGCTGAAAAACGTTTGTTTGGAAGCTCACGCGTCCGATTGGCCTCAAAGGACAGAGCAACTAAACGTGGACAAAGCCCATCAAGAGCCGTTTATTCGTGCTCGAAGCACTCGCGCATTGGTGGACACAGCGCACGCGCTGCCTGCCACTTGCAGTTTGGGTCCTTTGTGCACATGGATAGGGCATATCCTGCACAGTTTCGCTTGCAAAATCGTTCAATTGCCGTCAACACGGCGTCTCACTCGCCTTCTCTAGTCCAGTCATAGCACTGATGCGGAAGCAGCACGCAGCAACTATCGCAGCAGCGCTCGTTCTGCTACGGAGCCAGACAAAACACCCAGAGTGCGACAAGTGAGTCACCGTAAAGCTAGCACCCTTTGAGCTATTCGTTGGTACGCAACGAACACAGCGTCGCTAGAGCTGCTCGTCTTCCACTCTTGAGTGCATCCACGTCAAGTTGCTCTTTCGCTGGCGACTGAGTTTTGTGACCATACACTGCAAGACGGGCGGTATTGACCACGAGGCTATAGCGATGGCTCCAGAAGCGCACTCGTCTCCGGTCTCTTCTAAAGATGTCGCTCGTCGTGTGAAAAAAGCGCGCTCTTTAAAATCCGCAGCGCAGGACCCATTATGTAGCCATGTTGCCAAAGGTGATGCCGATCAGTCAAATCGAACTTAATGGCGACCCACAATGCGCACCTAAGCGTTCTATTGGGTGGCGCGCGGCCAGTGCAAAGCGCCACATATTTACAGGAGCAGCAGCAGCATGGGCGTCAAGGTGCACCGGAAGAAGGGCCCGCGCGCGACGGGCAAGGCGCAGGCGTTCGCGCAGAGCTCGGTCGAGTGTATCCAGACGAGCAAGGACAAGCGCGAGCAGAACCGCAAGCGCATGCGCGTCGTGCAGCTGCAGCGCGCGCTGGACCGCAAGGAGAAGGAGCTCAAGGCGTTCCTCAAGTACCCGGCGCCTCCCAAGCCGCCGCCGCGCAAGGGCCCCACGCCGCCCTCGGAATGGAAGCTCAAGGGTGCGGCACGGCCCGCGGCGCTGCTGGCGCGCATCGCGGCCGGTGAACTGGACGAGCACGGCGGCGAGCTCAAGAAGCCCATCGAGACGTACAACCTGTATGACGCCACGCTAAAGGCCGGCAACTTTTCGGCTCACGCCGAAACGCGCGAATATCTGAGGTGCGTGTATGAGCGGCAGTATACGCTAGATGCTGCTGCTGTTGATGAAACACTGATCCGAATGCTCTCTTTGCATGTCGTCGTACAGAATCATGAAGCAGTTGGCGGAAGCGTGCTGCAATGCCGGCATGCCGGATCGCGGCATCAAGCACTACGAGACGTGCATGCAGCTGGACACAGAAGACTCAATGCGGTCTCGCGAAGGACTCACGTGCGTGTTGGTCGACGAAGGTCGCGGTGTCGAGGCTCGGGAACTGATCGACAAGTTCAGCGGCGAGGCGTCGGCCGTGCTCGCGTACTGCCAGGTGATCCTCGAGTACGTGTCGTGGGAAGTGCTCGAGGAGGAAGGTTCGAGCGAAGAGGTCGTGCGTGAGGCTTTCCTGAAGGCGTTCAAGCTGAATCCGTTCATCACCGTGTTCATCGCGGCCCACGAGACGTTCTTCCAGGTCGTCGAGTACGTGGACGACATCAAGGAGCCCAAGCCCGGCTCGATCGAGGAGGCATTCCAGTACTGCTCGCAGAACATTGGCGTGTGGCTTGACACCGTCGGTGCGTTTGCGTGGATCGAGAAGGAGCTGGCCGAGCTGCCGGAACCAGTGGCCACGGAGACGGATGTGTCAGAGGAAATGTACCTGGGCATGTATCAGACAGCCGTCGAGATGCACAAAGAGGAGCTCGCGGAGCGCGAGGAAAACGAAGCGAACAGCGACGACGAAGTGGACGGCGACGAGTTTGACGACTACGAACCTGATGACATCGATGGCGGTGACGATTGAGCAAAGGTATCCGCTCAAGATAGAAACAATTGCCAGTTAAACTTTGCCATCGCCATCATGCCTCGCACTGCACAATAGTAACAAGAATGAGAGCTGGCTGTATTTGTATCCGTCGGCAATGATTTTTCTCTTGGGTTCACGTATTTTGCCGCAGCTTTGCAGTTTAGTGCTCGACGTACTTCACAAAGAGGTTTTCGGGCGTGGTCATGGCCTTGAATTCGAGGTTGTTGCCGCTCGGGTCCTTGAAGAACATCGTCCACTGCTCGCCCTTGCGACCCTGGAAGCGCAAGTGCGGCTCGATGATGAACTTGATGCCGCTGTTCTTGATGCGGTCCGCGAGCGCGTGGAACTCGTCCACGGTCAGCGCGGCGCCAAAGTGCGGCATGGGGACGTCGTCGGCGTCCACTGGGTTGTGGAAATCGACCGCTTTGTAATCCTTGCCCACAGCGTGCACCACGAGCTGGTGTCCAAGCATGTTGTAGTCCTATAACGCGCATCCATTGCGCAGAAAACAACACTTCAAATGGCTGCACATAGACGTAAACGGCCAAACAACAACGACGCTTGTACCTGCCATTGCGCCGACGATCGTCCTTCTGTGAAGCCCATGATGCCACCATAAAAGTCGCGCGCTGATTGTCAGGAGAACAACAGCAAAGGCATACACACACAACAAAAAAGAACATACGAGTGTGTCAGACGCACGACGTATCCAGTCTACACATCCACTTGCAAAGAGTGCTCGATACCTTCATCGAGGTCGCGCACGGGGATGGCGAGGTGGAAGGGCGGGATGCCCGTTGCGAAGCCGCGGCGTCGCAGCGCAGGCGCGCACTGCGAGAAGAGCACGCGGCGGAGCATGTCGGCAGGTAGCGCGGAGCTGGACGGCGGACGGAGGATTGCGCGGGAACAAGGGAGAATGCGAAATGGATGCGGGATTTCTTCAACGCATGCACAAACCGGCGGAACCATCATTCCGAAGTGGGCGTAAATGAATTGTGCGCGCGATTCATTTTTGAATTGAAACTGAGTATCTATCACACTGTGATGATCCGAGTAATTCCGCCGACTGAGGTGTGATGATGATGCATACACGAAACAATACGGAAGGCAATCACCCAACAACCAGAGCGAGAGCGCCCGCTGTGCATGGGGAGGATGAACGGATCGTCGAGCTTCTTATGGCGCTCAAAGCACCGAGACAGACCCCTGCAAGATGGAGCGGATGCAGCATGCACAGACAGCACTTGGCAACTTGCAACTCCCGCATCGCGACATCTTCATCCCCTGCCCACCCGCAAGTGCAATGTGTTTCGTACGCAGCAGCTAGCGAAAGTATGATTTCGCGCAAGATGCCGTGCTTGGATGAGGTTGCTCCATGAGTGTGGTTCGTTGACTTGACATTCGTCAATTCATTTTTGAATTGTCGCCACTTCAAGTCTCGAGCCTCACTGGGTGTCCGCATTTTCGCATTCACGTGTCCGCCCGCACTCACAGCAACCACGCGACGCGTCAATGGCGGCGCTGCGCAGCCTCATGTCCGCGGCCGCGCGCCGCATGCGCCCGAGCGCCACCTCCATGAAGACGACGATGTTGCCCTTTGGCGCCCGCGCCATGAGCGCGGTCGACGGTTCGTCCTTCAACGCGGCGGCGGCGGCGCGCACGTTGAAGCTGATGGAGCGCCGCAAGGTCACGACGCTCGACATCGGCATCCTCAAGCGCAAGAAGAAGCCCATCACGATGGTGACGGCGTACGACTACCCATCGGCTGTGCACGTCGACCTCGCGGGGTTCGACATGCTGCTGGTCGGCGATTCGCTCGGCATGGTCGAATTGGTGCGTGCTGTACTCTGTGATTCAAAGTGTTTTCTATGCGAGATGCTGGTTCATGCGTATGGCCTACGCGTAGCTTTTCGAATGCTAACGCTTGTGTGTGTGCTGATGTATTTGTATGGTCGGTTACAGGGCATGGATACGACGATTCCCGTGACGATGGACGACATCATTCACCACACCCGAGCTGTGAAACGGTACAATGGAGCATCCTGATGCTGTTGTCGTATCGTACATATTGTACTTATTTGTTTTCGATGCGCGCATGTGTGGTGCTTGCAGTGGCGCCGAGCGACCTCTGATTGTTGCCGATATGCCATTTGGTTCATGTGAAGGTGATCCGTATGAAGCTCTGAAGAACGCGCAGCGACTGCTCAAGGTGACACCGAGCTCTTGTTGCAACGCTGATGTTGAGTTCAGCTGTCCCTCATGACATATTGACTTGTTGGACAAATGCAGGAGGGCGGTGCCGATTGTGTGAAGATTGAAGGCGGACGTGAACGAGCAAAGACGAGTATGTGTCCGGTATTGGTGTGCAATATCGTTGCTGCTCGGACTGATTGGAGTACTACTTTTGCGTGCGTAGTTCAACTTATTGTTGACGGAGGCATTGCGGTCATTGGCCACGTGGGTCTTCGTCCGCAGCATATCAGTGTGCTTGGTGGCTTTCGCGCGCAGGGGCGAACGGGTATGTGGCATTCTGCGCACGAGAAGAAGAATGATTTTTCTTACAGAAAATACTTGTTGCCGTGCGCTCGTTTGCAGCTGCTCAAGCCGAACAGATTATCGAGGATGCCCTCGCGGTTCAAGAGGCGGGAGCGTTCGCGGTTGTGCTAGAGTGCGTCCCATCGCCCGTTGCCAAGCAGATCACGGAGCTTCTGCGCATTCCCACCATCGGCATCGGCGCCGGCCCTGAGACGAGCGGCCAGGTGCTGGTATTCCACGACCTTCTCGGCATGCTCCAGCACCCTCACCACGCGCAGCACGTCCCGAAGTTTTGCAAGCGATACGCCGATGTTGGCGAGCGCATCCGAATCGGACTGGAAGAGTATCGCGAGGATGTTGAGAACCGTCGCTTCCCGAGCGAAGAGTACGCGCCATACAAGGTACGGCGATATGCGCGCGCATGCGTGTCTTGTGACATGTCAACGAGAGAGAGAGATGCAAAACTGACATGGATGTATCCTTGATGCAGATGTCGGCGGAAGAAACGGAGAAGTTACAAGAACTCGTGGAGCGCAAGTACAAGAACGCTGGTGCCGCCACGGAGTCCGACCACGTCGAGGTGTCGGAAGTCACGAAGGTGTATTAAGAGTGAGTGAGCGAAAAGAAATGTGAGAGTTTGTACTTTGTGCTGACTAACCTGCTTTCAGAAATGCAAACGCTTCTGGGAACGGCACGTCTTCTTCATCGACGCTGTGTCCCTTGTTCGGTCTCGTGTGTGCTTCTCCTATGTAAAGTGCATTCGCAGGTGGTGTGAGCCGGCATTCCGAGGTCTCGACGTTTTGCCAGAAACGGCAGCCTGCCTGGAACTTGGCTTCCCAGATCTGGTTCTTCTCGTCCGTCGCTGCCTTGTTGGCCTTCTTCCACGCCGTCAGGCTGGCGGTGGCGCTGGCTGCGTTCGCCGCGTTCGGCTTCCTGATCGGCGGCCCCACGTCGAGTTTCTTGAGCGAGATGGTGCCAGCGTCGTGGCGCTGGGCCGCTTTCTGGGCTTGCTTGCGGGTCATGAACATCGTGTCGGGCTGGATTTGGTCCGTGTCGTCCAGGTACTTCATGCGCGCCGCGTACATCATGGTGTATGTGTGGTGTTCATCCTCGGCGTCGGCTTTCTTGTCGTTGAACGCACCTGGGACAATCGCTTTCGATGCGATCAGTGAGAGCAGTGAGATGCTTTTCTGCTCGGGCGAGGGCTCCATCGTAGAGAAAGGCAAAGGCGGTCGGCGCAAGGCACGCCTCCGAGCCGTAAGTGCTCGCCGCTGTTCGTGATGCGGCAACGAGGGTACGTTAAATACGAGATTAGATCGGCGCTATTTTTATGGATACGTTGCATTGTATATGCATGCACTCATTGCTGCCTGCTTCATGACACGGAGCCTTTAATGTACTTGTTGATCAGCGCTCTGGTGTGTCGGCCTTTCCAGATTTTCTGGATCGTCGCTGCGCGCGCGTTCATCTCCACCTGCCGCGACGCCTCCAGCTCTGCCAGCTGCACCAGTTGGCGACTTTGCAAGCGGCACTCGGTATATCCAAGCGCGAACAGCACGGCGTCTTCGTCGACGAGCAGGAAGCTGTAGATCCCGCGCGTGTCCAAGTGGATGGTCAGCAAGCACGTCACGTGCGTGTCGATCTCCCAAATCTTGACGTACCCGTCGAAGCCACTGGACACGAGCAGCGACGTCGCCTGGTCCATTGCAGACACGACACTTTGCCCACGTGGGCTTCAAACTGGCGCTTGCGAGTTGACGCGCGGTACTCGTGGCTCGTGTTGTCGGCAATGCTATTCGCTTTCGCTGTGGATCTGTGCACGGCTACGATCGAGAGCCAGGCTTTAACGCAGCTGGACTCAGCGACGGCCAAGTATTCTCCTCGAGCATCGAAAGCGGAACACGTCACGAGGAATGCAAACTCGAGGTGCTCGCGAGCCCACGTGCCCATCGTACTAGCATTGCTGTTGATGCCAGCAGACTGCGCCTTGACGAGCGAGATGTGGCGTTTGCTGCGGAACGCGATCGCGAGAACTGCACTGGGGGAACTACTCGTGATGTGGCAAATGCGGTCGCCGTCAAAGTCGAGTATCTGCCGCGGACTCGAATGCGGCGACGACGGCACAAGCTCTAGGAGCAGGATGCTGGACTTCATGTTGGAGAGGACGAGAAGTTTGCCCTGTGCAAAGAACGCGGCAAAGTGAACGACGTCGAGCGCTTTCTCCGTGGTGTGGGACAGCAAGTTCGAGATCGCACTGGTGCCCACAGCGGAGACGACAGCTTTGGGAGTCGCTTTCGACTTCGCCAGCTCGACGAAACTGCGTCGATGGTCCTCTGGTGCCATCGCACCGTCAGCAGCCGACGTGAAGTCGATCGAATGCACCGCGACGTCGTTCCTGTGGTTCTCCATCGACGACGACGTCACGAGTAACTTTGTGTGTGGATTCCACGCAAGCGCCTGCGTCGTCCCTGGCCCATTCGGAGAGATCGCAGGAAGTACTTTGACGGGGGCGAGCGTGTGGGTGTCAAAGACCACAATGGAGTGTGCGATGCAGGCGATCACAGTGCGCTTCCAGCACAACTGGAGCGTCGATGTCGCGCAGTTTACGGTTGAGCAGTCGACGCGAGGCCAAAGCGACGACCGCGACCTGGCAGCTCGCGGTGCTCGTCGCGCCCTCTTCGTCCTCGCAGACGAAGCGCTTGGTGAGTTTTGGGATCACTAGTGTGCTTCGCGTGGCTCCAAATATCAAGCCGTCGGAGGCGGCGACTCGTGGAGCGCGGCACGGACGGATCGAGTCCGAGGGCGAGTTTCCGCGCGCGCAACTTGGTCTTGCGCGCGTTCTCGGTGGCGATCTGCTCGGCGCGCTCGGTGTCTTGCTGCTTGTGACGGATCGCGTCGCGCTCGGCCTGGAGTTTGCGGCGGTCGTCCTGCTCGGCGTCGGCGTCTTCCTTGATCCACGCGCCTGATGGCGTCAGCACCTGGCGCAGGCGGACGAGTCGCTGCACGAGCTGCTCGTCGTCCTTGGCGAGAGTCTGCAGCACGCGCACGCTCTCCATCACGCCCTCGACGCTCGCGCTGAAGCCGTACTTGGCGACGACGTGCTGCATCGCGCCGATCGCGACGGGGAGATACCGCTGCCAATGAAACGGAGAATGGAGGTTCGTGAGGGTGCTACAGGATCAAAATGGACACGAACAAGGAAGCGTACTCGTACACTAAAGATCAGCGCGATGTCGCCTTGTGCTGTTTGAAGCAATGAAGCAGGCGGCGTGAGGACGAGACTGGCAGTCGACATATGCACACACGTGCACACACACCAAAGTCCAAGGCGCTCTGAAGCTGTCTCTTGACGTGGTCGTGGGTGAACGCGTCCAGGATCTCGTCTCCCATGACTTGCGAGAGCGTACAACAGATAGAAAGAGAGCCGCTGGTGAGCGACAACCACGGGTTTTGTTGCGGGGAAAAGCAAGTCGCAGACGTACGCTGAGCTTTGAAAGTGTCGGGCGGTGCGTAGTCTTCGCTGGTGCCGCTTGGCACGCGCGGTCGGTTGAAGTTGGGCGACACGAGGCTGCAGCTGCGGCACTGGACGAACTGGGGCTTTGGTTCGTACCGGATCATATTGCGACTGCCGCACACAACGCACACGCCCCTGTCGATGGCGTCGGGTCTCTTCGCCACGGGCGTTTTCGCCGCTTTGCGTCGATTGGAGCGCCGCATGTTCCGTGGCGCTGACAAGAGAGAGAGAGAGAGAGAGAGAGCAAACCTGCTGCACAGCTTTTCCACCAAGCGAGTGAAAAGCGTGGAAAAAATATTCGCAGCAGCCACGAAAAGATCGACGGCACTTTTCGTGAAAAGCCGCCTCCAGTTTGGCTTTTGCCGTCTCCCCAAGAGAAGATTGATTGACCATGAAGGAGCTCCAAGTGAAGCAGCACGAGGACGAGCTTGCAGACGACGAGCCTCCACTGCTGCTAGATGAGGAAAACGGCTGCGCGGGCGGCCGTAGTGACAACCAGATCGAGCAGCAGCAGCAAGAGGAAGAGCCGAGTCTCATGGCCGAAATGGTCGCGATCGCGCAGCGCGCCAAGGAAGAAACGCGGAGGCGTCAGGAGAAGGAGCGCAGCAGAAAATCGCTTGGCTAGGGCCTGAAAAAGGGCTTTTTCAACACGACCAAGTCGGCCATGGCACGCAGCAAAGCCTCCGCCTCGAAGCAAACGCCAAAGGCGCAGGAGAAAATGCCCACGGTACGTCCGCTCTCAAGTCGTGCATGAGATGTGAGCACGACTCGTTCACGTGCGCTCGAATTACGATTTCGTGTCGCTGTGTCAGAGAGACGATCTGCTGATCGTGAAGCCGCAGCACGAACCAGAGCAGAGTCGAGAGCAGGACGCAACAGCGTCGTCTTTCGTGTTTCCCGAGGTCCAGGACGCGCTCAAGAGCATGAACCAGTTGGATCCAAAAGATGCGGTCACGCGTGCGTCTGCAGCGCCGCTGTGGCCCATACGCTGCTCACTCTGTAAACCCTTTGTTTTTTACGCGCAGCCTGGATGAACGCGAAGTTCTTTGAGAAGCTCGCCAAGCATCCACACCTCGCACTTGGTCCGTCTTTTCTCTTGGAAGACTAGTTGTTACACTGATGGGATGCTCACGGATGCCACGATGGCCGATGGGTGCGTGTAGCTCTTCAGAACCCGCGCTTCACGCAAGCGATCGAGGAGCTCCAACGCGATCCGCAGTCGGCAGTTCTCAAGTACCGCAAGGACGAAGCCGTTTCCAAGATGCTGCAGGACTTTCTGGGCTTTCTCGGCAGCCATTTCGAAGAGGTGCGTAGGTAGTGCACGGCGCTCTGTGCGACGCGAACATCCATCTTTGCCATTCCTTGATGCAGTCTGATGCTGCACAGTGGTGCTTGTTATTTCCATGTGCTGGCATCCGTAGCTAGGAAAAGAGCAAGACGCTGCTGCTGCTGCGAACACGCAGCAAGCACAACAGGACAGTCCGCAGCAGTCTTCGAGCCTCCTCGTACAGCAGCCACCCAAGCCATTCTCTGCGCCACAACCACAAGCGAAAGCTGCGTCTGTCCAGCCCGCGATTGTGGACATGGACGACGTGTGGCGGCAAGCGATCGCCGACATGGCGCGGTCGCCCGCCGAAGAAGCGCAGGCGTAGCGCATCCTGAAGAACCCCGAGCTGCTGCAGGCGCTCTCGGGCGCGGAGCTCATGCAGTGGCTGCAGAGGTGCAGCAAGTGTCCGCGGGAGCTGCGGCGCCTCCGGGAGGACCCGGCGCTCGGCCCCAAGCTCCAGCTGCTCGTGGATGCACGTCTCGTGACGTTCCAGTAGCATTTCGACCGCAGAAAACGAGGTGATGCGCCCTTACAGTAAAACTGCTCCCGTGTTGTTCAAGGAGCGAAAAGCGTTAGTTTTCTGTGATGCGCGGATGACTGCCGAGGCATCAGTTGCGAACACAGTTCTTTCACAATAAAACAGCTCTACATGCTTTCACAAAGCACGGTGCGCTTACTTTATGTGATTTACTGTGTGACTACCAAGAAGTCACTAGTGACAACAAAAGTGTGCTCACCGCAATAGCAAACCCCTCGAGGAGTGTGTTACAAATGGACTTTGCAACTCGACAAGATTTTGTTACTTGTCGTTCGCGCCCTGTTGGCTTGTTGCCACCGTTTAGCCTTCACCAATTTGCTACACGGCCCAACAAAGCCACGAGACAGAGCCACCATGAGCACCCAAGTCGACGCCGAGATGGCGCGCTACCGCGTGCTGCAAGAAGGTGCGTCAGCTCAACATACACACTCTCTCTGTCTATATATATTCCCGCTCTCTGTGGTGCACACAAGGCTCATGCGTGTGGGGGTTCTTGTAATGCGTCTGCAGAGGTGCAAGTGCTTGCCAACCAGCGCCAGACGTACGCGCAGCAGGCGAACGAAAACACCATGGTCAAGAAGGTACGTGCGCAGGTTTCGTCTTCTGTGTGTGTACGCGGCAGCAGACACAGCCGTCGGTTTGCATTCGACGACGCGCTCATGCTGCATGCGCGTGTGCTGCGCAGGAGCTGGACTTGCTGGGCGACGACGCCAAGGTGTACAAGCTCATCGGCCCGGCGCTGCTCAAGCAGGACGTGAACGAAGCCAAGGCGAACGTCAACAAGCGCCTCGAGTTCATCAACAACGAGCTGTGCGTCTCTTCTCTTTTTTTATGTGTGTGTGTGGCTGTGGTTGCGTTTGCATGCACTGATATGGAATTTGTGGGTGGCGCCACCAACCATACAACCACGTGTGCGTATATATATATATATATTGCAGCGAGAAGGTGAACGCGAAGATCGAGCTGAAGGAGAAGGACGCCGTGGAGATCCGAACGAACGTACGTGGCCAGTGCCGTTTCCTCTCGTTGGTGTTGCCGTCAGAAGCCGCGTGCTTACTTATATGTCGACGCGTATTGCAGATCTCGAACTTGCAGATGGACATGCAGAAGCGCGCGGCCGAAGCTGCGCGCGGCGTTGTCGGCGGCCAGTAAGCCAGCCGCGCGTATTTGGACAGGGATTTAGTAAACAGGCAAACACACGACGAGCATTTCAGATGCGCCAAATCAAAAGCGTTTATCCGCCGAGTAACGCCAGCAGTCCACGGATAAAAACGATCGAACGCGCAAGTCGTGCTTGTTGCCCTTTGCTTGTTGATGTGTGTCGTTGTCGTGCAACAATTGAATTGTTGCCAACTCGTTTTATTGTTTGTTTTTGTTTTGATTCTAAAGCAAAAATATATACAGGCGGCCCAAATGGCTCGTGTGTCTATGCTGGACGCGCGCGCGCTCAGAACTCGAGCGCCGCGCGGTCGTGGGGCCGCGCGCCCAGTTCCTCGCACGGCACGAGCCGCGCGACCTCCTGCAGCGTCGTGCGCGCCACGGGCGTCGCGTGCAGCGTGTGGCGGCCGGCGTCGTGGACGCGCACGAGCACGTAGTCGCCCTTGGCGGCGCGCACACCGTCAGCGGCACCCCGTGGCGGCAGCGGCTCGAACGCGGTGGCCAGCGGCCCCGCCTGGCGCTGGAAGTCCCGCAGCGAGTCTGGGAGCATATGGTCCGGGAACACGCAGCGCTTGTGCGTGTCTGTGAGCCCCGTGAGCATGGGCTTGTCGTCGCTCGAGCGGCGGCTCGGGCCCTGCACGAGCACGACGTGGAGCCGATCCGAGTCCTCCACCTTGTTCTTCCTCGTCACGACCTCGCTGAACGTGTCGATGACCTCCTGCAGCCGCCGTAGCTTGACGTCGCTCAGCACGTCGTCCTCCATGCGGTGGGCTGCGTGCGTGCGCGCGCGCACCGAGTACGCGAACATGAACGCCTGGTCGTACGCGACGTGGCGCATGAGCGACAGCGTGGCCGCGTGCTCCTCGTCAGTCTCGCCGCAAAAGCCCGCGATAAAGTCGGACGAGATCGCGACGCCCGGGATGCGCGCGCGCATGTTGGCCACGAGCGCCACGTACGCCTCGCGCGTGTAGCCGCGCCGCATGCGCTGCAGCATGGACGAGCTCCCGCTCTGCGCGGGCATGTGGATGCTGCTGCAGATGTTGACGCGCTCGTTCATGAGGTCGAAGACGTCGTCGGGAAAGTCCTTTGGGTGCGGCGACGTGAAGCGCACGCGCACCTCGGGATCCACGCGCGAGACCGCGTCGAGCAGGTCCACGAAGCGGAAGCCCGGCGCGTCGCGCGCGCGGAACATGTTGGAGAAGCCCTGCGCCGCGACGTACCCGCGGCCGTGCTCCGCCGCGCCCTCCGACTGCTTGTCGTGGAAGCTGTTGACGTTCTGCCCGAGCAGCACGACCTCCTTCACGCCCTCGTCGCGCAGCGCGCGCACTTCGTCCACGATCGAGTGCATCACGCGGCTGCGCTCGCGCCCGCGCGTGAACGGCACGATGCAGTACGAGCACATGTTGTTGCAGCCGCGCATGATAGACACGAATGCCGACGGGCTCTCCGGGTCCGAGCGCACGGGCGCGATGTCGGCGTACGTCTCGTCCAGCGACAGCTGCACATTCACGGCCGCCGTGTCGCCGCCGCGCACGACCTTGAGCAGGTTTGGGATGTCGCGGTACGCGTCGGGCCCGACCACGAGGTCCACCATCTTGTCCGACTCGAGCAGCTGTGTCTTGAGGCGCTCGGCCATGCACCCGAGCACGCCCACGGTCGGCAGCTGCTTGCGCGCGCTCTTGTTCTTCTTGCCCGTGCGCAGCAGTTTGGCCTTGACCTGGCGGATCTGCTCCAGGCGATTCCAGATCTTGGCCTCAGCGTTGTCGCGCACGGCGCACGTGTTGAGTAAAATGATGTCGGCGTCCTCCTGCGCGCGCGCGGGCTCGTACTTGTGCTCGAGCAGGATCGCGCGCACGATCTCCGAGTCGGCCGAGTTCATCTGGCAGCCGTACGTCTCGATGAAGAACGAGCGCTTGTGCATCTGCGCCGCGGCGGCCTCTTCCTCGAGCTCCTCGAGCGATCGCACGGCCGGGAAGTTCATCTCGCTCGCGTCGCGCAGCGCCGCCGTGTGGTCATCATCGTCCGCCGCGCGCGAGTCGCGCAGAAAGTCCGCGAAGCCCGGGCCGGACGCCGGCAGCCGCGACTTGTGCACCTTCACGCGCGCGTGGCCACCACCAGCGGACGAAGACGAAGACGACGACGCGCACTCTGAGCGCGAGCGCGCGGATGCGGCGGCGCGGCGCACAGCAGCAGCCGCAGATGCAGTGGACGCGCGACGCAGCAGCAGCATCGGAAGCAAGCAAGGAGCTCTTGGCGAATGGACCAACAGAACACGAGCCACTCAGCTGGGCTCTTAAAGTTAATTGAAGAGGCTACTGTGGAGAATGCGAAGTGTTATAATTGATGCGACGCTTCTTATATTTCGAGCGACCGAAAACAGCGGCAGCCAGCCCTTTATTTTTATGCTACATCCCCTCCCTCTGAAACTCTATCTCTGCACCCTCCTTTGGCGCCATTTTCCATTTTCCTCACTCGAGTAGTCAGGATGGCGGATGGTGCGTGGGGCTGCGCCATGTGCACGTTCGAGAACGCGCGCGTCGCCGCGGCGTGCGAGATCTGCCTCACACCGCGCCACCAGTCGACCACGAAGCCGCCGCCGCCGCCCGTGAACAACACCACCAAGAAGAAGAAGCGAACGCTCATCCAGGCGCCGCTCGTGGCCGTCGGCAGCTCGAACGAGAAGGAGGCGCTGCGCCTGAAGAAGAAGGTGGAGAAGATGCGGGAGCTCGGCATCGACCTGCCGGCCAACGACATGCTCGCGCTGCTCGCTAAGCACTGCTACAGCGTCATGGTGGCCGCGAGCGCGTACTTTGAGCAGCTCGCGCCGGCGGCGAGCGGCCAGTTGAGCGCGCGCGAGAGCGACGCTGCCGAGTCGCGCCTCACGGCGGCCGCAGCGCACTTTGAGCGCGCGTTCGCGCACCAGTCGGCGTTCCGCCTGCTCGGGCGCAAAGTGCTGAGCGCGACGCTCAATCGCGCGTGCGTGGCGCTGGCCGCGGGCGACCGGCTCGAGCTGCGCGCAGAGAACGCGGGCAAGAAGCGGCTGCGGCCTGGCGCCGCGGGGCCCAGCCTCGCGCCGTCCGCCGGCGTCATCCGCGTCGTGGCGACGCAGAACGCGCTGGTACGACCCGCTTCGACTGAAGACTGACGATGCATTGCTTGGGGGCGAGTGCTAACGAGACCGTGCTGCTGCTGTTAGGTCGGGCGCCTGGATCGCGAGATCGAGACGCTGCTGCAGCCGCTGCTCCAGGAGAAGCTCATCGCGCTTGGCGGCGTCTGCCACGCGCCGCCCACGTCGTCGCAGATGTTTGCGTCCTTCCAGGTACCCAAATCATTTGTCTGTGTGTGTGTCTCTCTCTCTCTGTGAATAACTCTTTGACTTACGGGTGCAGGTGTTGGTGTTTGTGTACGTGAGCACGGACGCGTTCGCCATTTTCGACGAGGACCATCCGCAGTTCCACCTGTCGGACGCGCTCTACGCGACGCTCGAGATGTTGCACACCGAGAAAGCACCCTCTGCGCCTGCTGCTGCTGCCGCTCCTGACGCAGCGGCACGCGATGATGCTCAGAGCAGCGACGCCTCGGGCCTCGAGGCGCTGTTCTCGGACTTTGTTGACGCTGGAGACGACGCCACGGACGGCGAAGGCTGCCACCCAACGGACCGCCTGCGTCCGTTCCTGCGCGGCATTGAGCTGCGCGAGCACCAGAAGGCCGCGGTGCGGTGGATGACGGCGCGCGAGAACCAGCGTTCGCCCCGAGACGCGCAGACCGACGCGCTCAATCCGGTACGGGCTCTAGACTGCGGATCAACGTCGCACTCGGGGGATCGCTCTCATGCTGTTTGCTGTGGATGTGTGTGTGTAGATGTGGGAAGCGCGCCACTTTGACGCGGACGGCGGCTCGTACTTCGTCAACCGGTTCGAGAAAAACGCGTCGCTGCGCGCGCCGCAGCCGCCGGCGCCGTGCCGCGGCGGCATCCTCGCCGACGACATGGGCATGGGCAAGACGATGATGGTGCTGTCGCTCGCTGTGTACCAGAAGCACTGCCGCACTGCTGACGAGGCCGCTGCCGCTGTTGCTCCGCCATCTCAGAGACCGCGGCAGACGCTGATCGTGTGTCCGCTGAGTCTGCTGCACCAGTGGAAGAACGAGATCGACGAGCGCTTCCGCGCCGGTACGCTCATGTACCACGTGCACTACGGCGACGAGCGCGCGCACGCGGTCCGCAAGAGCGACATCGTGCTCACGACGTACGGCGTGCTCTCGCAGGAGTACGACAAGTCGAACGGCGTGCTCGCGGCGACGCCGTGGCTGCGCGTGATCCTCGACGAGGCGCACAACATCAAGAACCGCACGACGACGTACTTCAAGGCGTGCGCGAGCCTGCAGGCGACCCACCGGTGGTGTCTCACGGGCACGCCGCTGCAGAACGCGCTCGACGACCTGTTCTCGCTGCTGAGCTTCCTGCGGTACGAGCCGTGGTCACGGCGCGCGTGGTGGACGCGCGTGATCGTGACGCCGTTCGAGCAGGGCGACGGCGCTCGCGCGCTCGCGCGGCTCAAGGTGATCCTCGCACCGGTGCTCCTGCGCCGCACCAAGCACTCGTGCGACCGCCACGGCCGCAGCCTCGTGCAGCTCCCGCCCAAGCACACGGAGCTCGTGCGGCTGCGCTTTTCCGCCGACGAGCGCGCGTTCTACGAGGCCGTGTACGACAAGAGCCGCGCCGAGTTCAACGGCTTTGTCGCGAGCGGCTCGGCGAGCACGAGCTACGTCGCGATCTTCGCGCTGCTGCTGCGGCTGCGCCAGGCGTGCGACCACCCGCTGCTGGCGCTCGGCCGCAATGTGGAGCACGCCGACGCCGCCGCTGAGTCGCCAGCAGCAGCGCAGCACCACGAGCGGCAGCGCTTCGAGCCGCAGCCGCATGAGTCGACGGAGGCGTACTGCCGCCGCATCTCGGCGCAGCTGCAGCGCGACATGCCGCAGTCGGAACAGCGCTCGAGCGGGCTCACGGCGTCGTACGTCGCGAACGTGCTCGCGCAGGTCGAGGAAGGGCTCGAGTCCCACGAATGCCCCGTGTGCCTGGACCCGCCCGTGCGCGGCGTGCTCACGGCGTGCGCGCACGTGCTGTGCGAGCAGTGTCTGCGCGACAGCCTCGAGGTGGACGAGGGTTGCCCCGTGTGTCGCACGGCCGTGGACATGCGCAAAGTGTTTGTCCTCCCGGAGACGCGTCCTTCCGAGGAGGACACTCCGGGAGCGCCACAGCAAGACGCGCAGCATGAAGACGCGCCGGCAGCGCGCGACAGGCGCGACGTGTTTGTGAGTACCAAGCTGCAGCAGCTGCTGCGCGACCTCGAGGCTATTCGGCGCGAGAACGACGCGCGAGATGGCGGCGCGCTCCCGAAGCGCAAGGTGGTCGTATTCTCGCAGTGGACGTTCATGCTCGAGATGGTCGCGGCGCTGCTGCAGCGCCACGGGTTCGCGCACTGCGTGTTCCACGGCGCGATGCCGCGCGAGGCGCGCGAGAGAGTGCTCACGGCGTTCGCGAAGGACCCGGCGATGGACGTGCTCGCGATCAGCCTCAAGGCTGGCGGCGTCGGGCTTAACCTCACGTGCGCGTCCGTGGTGATCCTTCTGGATCCGTGGTGGAACCCGGGCGTGGAGGACCAGGCAATCGACCGCGTGCACCGGCTCGGCCAGGACCAGCGCGTGCTCGTGAAGCGCTACGTCGTGGACGAGACCGTCGAGGACATGATTCTGCAGCTGCAGCGCCGCAAGCACGCGCTCGTGTCCGACGTGCTCGTGGCATCCAGACACGGCGACGACCTGCGCAGCGACCGCCTCAGCCTCGACGACCTCAAGAGCTTTTTCCAATAGACAGGAAGGATGATATCGAAGTACTGAGACGAGTGAATTGAGGTGGGCTCGAAACGTTTTATTAAAAGAGCGATTTGTGACGAGACTATTGTAATAGTGCGCTCTTGATAGCTTTCGTGGCGCTACGACATGGCTAGAACCCCTCGAATAGAAGCCTCGTTTCTCTTGCATTCAAAATTCAAAACGAGCCGCGCCATTCTGGCAACTCTCTCTAAATTAATGCAACATTCTCTCTCTTGTTTATTTTTTTGGCGGGGAATTCCTGCTAAAGTTCACACCCCCAACTGGACGGTGCGCTGCTCGTTTTCCCCATTGACGCGCCAAGATGCTGACGCGGTCGCACGCCAGGGCGGCGAACCAGCCGATCTTCGTGGACGACCAGTGGAGCGACGCGTACATCCGCACCAAGGACGAGCAGATCGACGCGCTCATCGCGCAGCAGCCGCACGGCGGCGACTGGGCGTTCGCCACGGACGACGAGTCCGACGAAGACGAGTCCGACGACGACGACGTGTGGTGCTCGGACGACGAGGCGAACGCGGACTCGAGCGACGATGAAGACGACGAGCAGAGTGGCGGCGGCGAACGCGAAGCTGTCGACGGCGTCGTGAGCGACTCGCGTGTGGCCGGCGGCGCGCTCGCCGAGAACGTGTTCTGGACCGTCATGACGCTACTGGTCGTGCCGCTGCTGCTCTACGCGATGGTCCTCAAAAGGTGCGCGTATGCAGCGTGCGTATTGTGGCATGCGGCGCGTTCCTGACTAACGAACGCATCCATGCGTGTGTGTCACTGTGTATATTGTCGTGCGGCTGTTCTCTCTCTTTACGAACATGCAATGTGCCAGAAAGCGAACACCGTGGCCGCTGCAGAGCGCGAGTCTGGGCGGCACGGTGCTCAAAGTGGCCGCGAATCTGCTCGCGATCGCAGGCGCGCTGATCGTGTTCTACGGTGCCGCGTGCTCCACGAACGTGTCGATGCCGGCAGCGACGGCGGCGCTGCTCTGGCGCAACCTGGAGCTCCACGGCGTCGACGACTGCAGCGCGTCGTTCTTCGCAGGCTGGACTCAGTGTCTGGCGCTCAACGTGCACGGCGTCGACAGCGTCTCGCCTCAGTGCGCGCAGGCGCTGGCGCAGGCCGCGCTCTGCGTGCTGCTGCTCGCGGCGCTGTGCTGCTTCCACCGCCTGTGGCTCAAGCTGCTGCTCTTTTGGGGCATCGTGGCCTACGCCGCGGGCAACGCCGCGATCGAGCTGCAGGCCGAGCAGCGCGCCGCCATCCAGATCTTCTCACTCGACCCGACGTTCGCGTTCGCCAACGAGAGCATCTTTGTAAGCTGCATGTTTGCTTGCTTTCCTATCGCACACGTGGCGCTAACGAACGACGCTCTTGTCTGCGCGTGCAGGTCGCGATCGACGGACAGAACCTGGCGCAGGGCGGCGTCATCGCGTGGGCGCCCTACTGGGGCGGCGTGCAGCAGATGAAGGTGCACAAGTGCCCGAAGCTCTTCCCGCGGCCGCTGGACAACGGCGGCGTGCTCGTGACCTTCGACGCCGTGAACGAGTTCATCCCGTGCTACTGCACGGCCGCCGACGCCGCCAGCGCGTCTGCAGAGAACCCCCCAGCGTTCCGGTGCTTCGAGGACATCAGGCTGCGCGTCAAGGATCAGAAGAGTGTGCCCGGGTGGTCGCTGCATGCGTCGCGCGACGAGCTGTAGGCGGAGGCGCAGTGCACAGCAGAGCGTCGTGAGAAAGAGAAGCCACCGCCGTGTTGAGAGAGATTGCCGAGAGCTGCCCAGACTCGAGCACTAATTAGTTATGGTCTGTTCTGTCTTTGTTTCTTTTTGGCAATTGCCAACTGGTTTCGTTGCGTTAAAAGTCCACGCGCCGAGTCGTGTTCATGTATCGCGACGCTACGAACACGCGCTTGATCCTCGCTTTGCGCGCGTCGTCCTCGTCCGCGGCTCCAGCAGCCGCAGCGGAGGCAGGAGGAGCACTTGAGGCAGCAGCAGAAACAGAAGCTGCAGACGCCAGCCGCGACCCCAACGCCGCTGCTATTGCCGCGCTCTTGCTGTTGAGAACGCTGCCGTTGCTGCTACTGCCCTTGCTGCTGCTGCCGTCTCCGTGGTCGAGCTTCCGCTTTGCGCGCAGTGGCTCTGCTGTCGCTGTCATTGCGGTTGCTGCCGTTGCTGTTGCTGCTGTACCCCAGAGTCCAACTCTGCTGTCCTCTGGTCGTGTTGTCCATTTTGTTGGCGTCCGGACCAAGTCGCGATGCTTTGTTGGCGTTCGTGTCACGTCGCGCTGCTTTGTTGGCGTTGGTGTCACGTCGCGCTGCTTCGTGGGCGTTCGCGTCACGTCGAGCGCCTTGGCTTTCCGCAGCGCCATGCGCTCCATGGCCTTCTTGGCCTTGTCGTACTCGCTGCGCAGCGCCTCGTTTTCCTGCGCGAGTCTGTCCTGCCGCGCCACGTCTCTCTCCGCTTTCTCGAGCTGCTGCTTTGTCTTTTCCAGCGCTGTGGCCGTGGCTCTGGCCCGCTGGATCTCTTCTTTCACACGCGTCGCCAGGTCGTGCGTCGCGACAAACAGCTCGGCGTCGTCGTCAGCGCCGGCAAAGAGCAGCAGCACGTCGTTCTGCTGCTGCCGCAGCTGGTCCAGTCGCTCCTGTGCGCGGCGCGTCTCCTGCTCTTGCTCGCGCATCTTGTGCTCGAGCGCCGCCTCGCGCGCCTTCCACGCTCGCTCCTGCCTCGCCGCGGCATTGTGCGCGTCCTGCGCGCCTTCTTGCTGAGCCTGCTCCACGAGCTTCTTTTGCTTTGCGAGCGCTTGCTCCTGCCGACTGCGCTCCATCTCTAACCGCACCAACAGGTCGTCGCGCTTGCCCAGTTCGGCCTGAATGCGCGCGATCTCGAGCTTGAAATGCGCCATCTCGCGCTCGCGATCCTCGACGCTCTTCTTCGCAGACGCGAGGCGCACCTGCGTCGTCGCGTGCTCTTCCTTGAGTTGTAGAATCCGCGACGAAGACGCTGCGATCGTCGCGTTCGCGGCCTCCAACTGCGTCTTGAGCGCGCCATTTTCGTCCCGCAGCGCGTTCGTCTCGCCACGCAGCGTCGCGCACTGCTCTCTCGCCTGCTGGCACTCGCGCTGCAGCTCGTCCAGCTCCTGCTTGGACATCACGCCCTGCGCGCCACTGGTCGCTTTCCGCGTGAGCGCATCCACGTGGCCATGCAACTGCTTGTTCTCCAGATGCAGCGTATCGATCTGCGCGCGCTGATCCTGGATCTGTCGGTCCTGTAGCGGCAGCTGGCGGCTCACATCCGATAGACGCGCGTTCATGGCCTCGGCCTCCGCCGCGTGTGCCTGTACGAGCGCGTCGCGCTCCTGCTGAAGCCGACACGCGTCGGCCTTGGTGTCCGCGACGTCCTGCTGCGCGCACGCGAGGTCGGCGGCGCTCGCCTTCCACGCCTGGTCGAGCTTGACGAGGTTGAGCATCGCCTTGGCGTACTTGGCGTCCATCTCGCGCAGCGCGTCCTGGTGCGCCACGAGCGCCTGCTGCGTCTCGAGTAGCGAGCGCTTGAGCGTGAAATTCTCGTCCTCGAGCTCGATGGCGTTCGTCTCGCCACCCACGCGCATGTGCAGGCGCTCGCGCAGGTGCGCCACCTCCATCTTCAGGTTCATCACGTCGCGCTCGCGCCGGTCCGCGTCCTCCTGCAGCGAGTGGAGCCGCACGCCGCCGCTCGCGCCCGCGCTGCGATCGCTGCCACCGCCGTGTCCCATCCTGCCTCGATGCTGCTGCAAAGGATGGAAAGAAATACAATAAAAACGGTGCACCCCGAAAAATAATTTACCAGATATGGAGGCACTTGCGCGCGAACTTTTCAAATTTTGAAAGGGAGATGCAGTATCTTCAAAATTGATATTGCGTGCACAACATTTGCAGAGGCGATGCAGCAAAGTAGGTGATATTCGCGAAAGCGATGCACTACCCTTTGTTTAACTCGAGGGCGCTTGCATGTGCGAGGATGAACAACGCGCATCTGTCGTGCTGCAGCAAACAAAAAGACGCTCTACGCTGCCCCTGCGCCCGTCGACGCGCCTCCCATTTGCGCTCTCGTCTTCAGCGTGGGCTTTCTTTTATAACTATATATTATCGACAAACGAGCCAATCTGAGCGCGATGGTTAGCGCTTTTTGACGTTTGCTTCTCAAGCTGCGAGGGTGTATTTTGGGTCCCTGCTATTTTGGGCGCGCGCTCGTTCCGCCAGTTCTGAGGAGGGGATGCCATCACCATGGTGACGAAACGCGCACACCCGGCGATGTGATCGACCGCGAGCGCATGGGCCGCGCGGCGTGGTTTTCCGCGCATGCGAGCCCCGCGGCCGTGGGGTCCGGCCCCCGGATCCTGCAGATGATGCCGGCGGCGGACGACGCCAGCTCGCACAGCAACGGCTCCAGGCGCCGCCTCACGCTCAAGCACGCGCCGAAATTGGACAACGAGCCCGTGCAGCGGCTGCAGTCGCTCGTGCTCTCGATGGCCAAGAGCGACAAGATCGAGCTCACGTCCGTCGTCTCGCGCGACGGCTCGGCCGGCGACGTGGGCACGCTCACGAAGCACATGATCCCGCACCTCAAGCAGGTCCCGGGCGTCGTGTTCAGCATGTTCAACTTCGCGGAGCTCAACGCGCACTGCAACGAGATCGCGCTCATCCCCAAGGAGATCGCGATGCTGCAGGCACTCGAGGTGCTCAACGCCGCGGAGAACCAGCTCCACGAGTTGCCGCGCGAGATCACGCAGCTCTCGCGCCTCAAGACAATCGACATCGCCGAGAACCACATCAAGCGCTTCCCCGACGAGATCGGCAAGCTCACGAAGCTCGAGACGCTGCGCGCGAACCGGAACCGCCTCGTGGCGCTGCCCAACTCGATCAAGCACTGCACGCGCATCAAGACCATCAACCTGTACAACAACGTCATGATGAGCCTCGGCAGCGGCATCAGCGAGCTCAGTGGGCTCGAGGAGCTCAACGTGAGCAACAACATGCTCGTGTTCTTCCCCGACGTTAAGCGCTGGAAGAACCTCAAGCGGTTGTACCTGCAGGTGAACCGACTGAGCGCGCTGCCTGCCTTGGATGCGCTGTGCAACCTCGAGCTCTTCACTGTGCAGCAGAACGCGCTCCAAGCGTTCCCGAGCATGGACAATTTGATCCACTTGAAGAAACTCGACGCAAACACCAACCACATCCCAGTCACCCCGCCGTGCTTCCAGCACATGACGTCGCTCGCGCACCTCAACATGCGCAAGAATCTGCTGACGCACATCCCAGCGTACTTGTCGCGGTGCAAGTGTCTCGAGATCCTGGACTTTGGCGACAACCCCGTCGCTGCGGCCGCGCCCGTAGACCTCGTCACGCTGCCAAACCTCAAGACGTTCCTCATTGACGGCGCGAGGATCGCGGTCGTGCCCATCGAGCTCATGGGGCTGCGCAACATCGTGCGCGTGAACCTCGGGAACTGTCTGCGCATGGACGACCCGGAGACATGCGAAGTCGTGATGGAGCTGCGGAAAACCTGCACAGACAACGGCGGGTGGCTCAAAACGGGCTAGCCGCCAGAGACGTGTTGTAAGTAGGTAGGTAGCATGGCGTGACAGTGTCAATTCAGTGCGAGCAGCAAGCAGTTATTTATTTCACTTCACACACACGATACCAACCCACGAGCTTTTACGCTTCCTTTATGGCACGACCAGTGCCCTAAAGGGTAAATTTATCAATGATTCAATTTATGCATGGTCATCCTGACCACTTATACACAGAGACCTTCCTTGTTTGAAGCAATGTGCTCTCCTTGCACCCTCTCCTTCCCTATCACCTGG
>JAADVP010000290.1:0-26790 GCA_023335675.1 Globisporangium solare | reverse complement strand
GCGAGAGGAACACCTCGCGCGCGTGCAGACAGAGGCCGCGGATCTCGCTCTCGGCCAGGTTCACCTGCTTGCCGGGGCGCGCGCCGCGCACGCTCAGCAGCTTGGTGATGATCGAGTCCACGTCGATGGGCTCGAGCGACGTCATCTTGGTTTCGCTCGTGTCTCGCTTTGAGTCCTTCCTGCCCACTGGGTGGGTTGAGCTCAGAAATAGACACGCTCACTTTGATAAATTACCGAAAATGGGACATGTGGGGAAACGTTCCCTAAAGCAAGCAACGGAGGGACCCTACTTGAACATGCTAAATTAGGGCTTTTTATGGCGGGAGTGAGACGGGAGATCTTGTTGGGGTCTGGAGCTCTTCCCTCCCGCGCTCGCCGACTTGATCACTGTTCGCAAGCAGCCGCCGTAGACATCCGCTTGAATAAAAGTCCACTCATCAACCGATGCGACCAATTCGATCCGATGGCGACGCAGACAATACGTGCGACAGCTCTGGACAAATTGTGTACGAAGGACGCGTGCAGATAGCAAGACCTTGCGTTAATTGATACTACTAGAACGCAGCCAGTCATCTTCGCCAACTATCAATCGTCTGAGCGCAGATGCAGACATGTTTCCAACCGCTCTAATGATGAGATCATGCATTGGCGATGATGCATGTGCCGGAAAGAACCACCTAATGTACTAGTAGTATTTATTAGCGAAGGAGGCGTAAACTTCGCAAAACTGTTGCCTTCATCGGGCAGAATGCCCACTTCTGCATTGTCTTGCAGCAAGAACGTTCATCATCGTTCAACTCTGCATACAAAAGGTTCATCACTCGGCGCACTTATCAGGCACCTGATCAAAGAGTTCTGAAGTTGCTGGGTAGCTGGTCTTGTATGCTGGCTATCGAAGCACCGTGCCATTTGCTGCAAGCAGTTCTGGAGGAGATAAAATGCAATCAACTCAGTATCGGACGGACCAGGATCCTTCGCGAAGTAACTCACCACTGAGTCCATGGAAACTCACCAAGCATCGATGATGCCACTGAATTCACACAAATCAAGAGTCACAGATCGCCCAGATACACAGTTCTTGTGCCTCAACGTCGCTCAGCAAGAAAGCATTTCTGCCAGATTGCACGAGCGACTGAAACTCAGCAATTGCTTCTCTCTAGCACGAGTGTTGCATATTTGAGATTTCGAGGAAACAAATGCGGCTGATTACATATTATCATTGAAGTCCTCGAACCAAAAGAAGACTCGAGACAATGAAGACGATAAAGCGAATAGTTTTACACGACGGAGCAGTCAAAATCAAAATGTGTTCCAAGACCCTTGGTCGTCGTGTTTTGTTCGAGCATCGTCCACCATAACAACATGATTATCATTTTCTTCTGAGATGTGCTTTTTATTGCCGTAAGGTAAGCCGCTGGCACACTCTCACGAAATAAGGGAGGACACAATCAACGGGGGTGGCCACACCGCTGAGCGAGCAGCGATAGCAACAGTGCCGTTCCAGACACGGGGAGGCCGAGCAGAGGGCGAAGCACTTTCAATATCATAGACAGCGCTATGCAGCACGCGCAAGACGGGGTGCTCTATGCACCCAACCTACGTGACTGCAAGCGTTCGGCGATGCAACGCAGCACGACAAGAAGAAGCAGCATCTCAATTCATCTGCGGCGTTGAGAGGGCTTGGCAACTGTAGTAGGTCTTGGGAGAAAAAGACAGGCGCGCACTGTAGAGATGCCACCGAAGAAACCCCTGTTGATGAGATGAGGAAGCGCGGGCTTGACTGCGTCTCAAAAATAGTTGACGACACCCTCACCGTCCAGCTGGATGCCGCCTTTTTCGCCCGCCACTTACATGTCGATTTACGGCAAGCTCTAGATTATTGGTTCTTCAATGGCGGACTCTTGCTTGTCAACTACTAAATTTATAATAGTACTTTGAAATATATCAATTCAAGCAAGCAAAAGATCGAAATGAACCAAGAATTGGAAATGTCATAACTTTAAGGAGTCTTTTGTCAATGATCCTAAATTAGGATAAAGGAGCGATCCTACTTGAACGTTGCACACTTGGGGAACCGAATTAGGTTTTTGCAAATGGATCAACACACACGAACGCGAACACTGTGATGATACACTCGCTCGCTCGCTCGCCATCGCTCTCGTTGGCGCTCTGTGTCCAGTTCTGAGAACTTCTGGCAAGCGAGTTCTGCGCGCGCTTCAGCTTTCTCACGGCGTGCAGCAGCAGGGCGTGCGGATGTCTTTGCAGCATCCTTTCGCGCTTCCAGGCTGCATGCGGTCTATGCACTCGCGCGTGATAATGGATGCATTCGTCAGCAGACCTATTGCTTGTAGATGACTCTGAGCCCACGCGTCGCTGCGCCCCGCGGGAGGTGAGTGGCGAGGACGCCCGACCACAAAAAGGCACTTCGGAGCCTGTGGACCAGTCGAGTGGCGAGTGGGAAGAAAATCGAAATGAAGTGGAGCTGCTTGGCGCGTGGTCTCTGCACCGCGAAAAGGTCGCGTCGGCGGCGCCGGATCAGAATCATCGCGGATGGTGGCCGGCGGATCCTCGCGCTGCCGACGAACGCACGCAAACGCCGAGCGCCAGCTCCGTTCCGAGAATGCGCGCACAGTGTTGGGCCATTTGGTGGCCGGCGACAGCGCGGCCCGTAATCGCCCATCGCTTGAAGACACACATGCCAACAGTTTTTAGGAACATTCACCTCGTTAACTCATCCTCCTTGTGCAACAACCGCACAACAGCCCTACCCGCGTCTTACCTGTTTTTTCTATACCCTCTATAAACATATATCTATAAACTAGAGTAGACGCCGACCAGATGATCTACCGCACCTTCCATAATAGATAAGAGCGGAAACCTGATGGCTGTGATGTGCAATCCTTTGACGGTGTTTTCGGTCAGGGGCCACTATTCCGCGCGCTCACAGTGCGTGCGTGAGATTTTCCTTCTTTCTTTTCCGAGTGCGCACTTCGAACCGAGAAGCAGCGCGGAAGAGCGCGCGCCTTCGCTCCATTCTTCCACGGCCGCGGCACACAGATATCCGTCCGCCTGAGGCGTGTTCGAGTCCGAATACGCGTGTGGTGAAAAGCAGGCAGCTGGAACAGCGGATCCGTACAGGGAAAAAGGCCGCCGAAGTCGCCGCATCCTCTGTCGCGCCGCGAGAGAGATGATGTGGGTTTGCTCTGTCTGCATGGCGAACGCACCGCGTGGGCGACTGACGTCTCTGTTGCCGTGCTGCTCACATGTCCACAGCGAAGACAAGAAGCGCAAGCCCTCGAGGGACTTCCCGGCGCACGCGCAGGTGCCGGTGGGAAAGGTCCAGAATGGAGTGCACGCCAAGTACGTATGCTTCTGCGAATGCCACTGCCACGCGCTTTCCCTGCTCTCAACTTATCATCTCTGTGTCTGACCTTGGAATGAATGCGCAGAGTGCGTCTTGATCTGAACCAGACGACCGCGAACGCCGTGCCTCCGATGCACGACCCGTTCCACATCCTCAACGGCAACGCGGCGCAGTCCATGCGCTCCACGCGGACGATCTCGATGATCTCCATGGACTCGGTCTCGTCGGTCGTGTCCGTGGACGACGGGTTTCACGTGACCGACGCAGAGTACACGCCTGACGACGACCGCGTGAGCCTGCCCAAAGACGAACGCCCGCCACAGCCTGCGGACGAGCGCGAGTACTTCGAGCGCCTGTGGGCTGAAAATTTTGAACGATCCGAAGCACAAGTCGTGAACACGACGGCGTTCATTCCAGTGGGTGCTGCGGGCCGCCTGAATCGCATCAAAGGGTTCTCGTTTGCGCGCGACTCGTTCACGCATAGATTGTACGCCGTGTTCCGCCTGGAGATTGAGTGCATCGTGAGCGAGAAGCAGTGGACGATCTACCGGCGCTTTCATGATTTCAAGCAGCTCGCGCATCAGCTGAAGAACGAGTCGATCCGCGTCCCGACGGTGCCGACCAGGACACTGATGCGCTCGCTCGACGCGAATTTCCTGCGGAAGCGCCAGTCGGAGCTGGATCGCTGGCTTCGCGAAGTGCTCATGCTGATCAGTTTGGAGAACTGCAAAGTGGATACGGATAAAGCGTCCGAGTGCTGTGGCAACCGCGGGTTCCACTCCAGCTGCCGCATCATTCGCCAGTTCTTGACCCACTCTGCGAACGAGCCGCCTGCGTTCGAGAACGTCGATATCCCGCCCGCATCGACGGGACGTCCGCCTCTGCACAGCATTTCCGAGTACAAAGGCCCGTCGTCCCCGTCCATGCGCGCGTCTTCCATGTCCGTTCCGTCGTCTTCCCAGATTGATATGCTGAGCTCGAGTCTTCGTGAAAGCGACCTCATGGGTTCACAGCAGCAGCAGCAGCAGCAGCAGTTGACGGATGCTCCTCGAGAACACCGGCGAAGTATCGTGCTGCAGGATGTGGACGAAGACAGCCAGACGAATGTGTCTATACGGAAGGGTAAAGTGACCCTGAGAGACTTTGACGTGCTGCGCATGATCGGTCGTGGCTCGTTTGGCAAAGTCCTTCTCGCGCGCAAGAAGAACTCGTCGCAGTTGTTTGCGGTCAAGATTTTGAGCAAGACTGGCATCGTGAAGAAGCAACAGGTGGAGCACACGCGAACCGAGCGTCGGGTCCTCGCGTCCATATCGCACCCGTTTGTCGTGTGTCTGCACTACGCGTTCCAAACGAAGGACCAGCTGTACTTTGTGCTGGATTACTGTCCTGGCGGCGATCTGTTTTTCCACCTCAGCCGCTGCGGGTACTTTCCGGAGCCGATGGCCAAGTTTTATGCCGCCGAGATCGTGCTCGCGCTCATCCATTTGCACGAGCAAGGCATCGTGTACCGAGATTTGAAGCCAGAGAACATCATGCTGGACGTCGATGGCCACGTAAAGCTCGCCGATTTTGGGCTAGCAAAGGAAGGCATTACTGGTGAGCTCGACGGCACGTACACGATGTGTGGGACGCCCGAGTACCTGCCTCCAGAGATTTTGAACCGTGCGGGGCACGGCACTGCTGTGGACTGGTGGAACCTTGGCATGGTGCTGTACGAGATGCTGACTGGACGGCCTCCATGGTACACTCAAGACCGCGAGGAGCTGTTCACTCGCCTTCGCGAGGCGCCGTTGGAATTCCCCGAAGGGCTCGGCGTGGAAGCGATGGACTTGATCCAAGGATTGCTCACTCGGGATCCAGCGAAGCGCCTCGGGGCGATTGATCCTCGAGAGATCACGTACCACCCATTCTTTGGTGACATTGATTGGAACCTACTGTACAACCGCCAGGTCCAGCCGCTGTACCGACCCTGCCAATTCACGGACCCCATCGACGCCGCCAATTTTGAAGAGGAGTTCACGAAGCTGCCATTGGCGCAACTTGACGGCTACGGATTGAACGTGATTCCCGAGTCCCAGCGAGCGGCGAACGCACGGCCGGCTGCTGCTGCGAACGACGCCTCTGGCGGCCATCCAAGAACTGGAAGCATCAGCGGAAGCGCGGGTCGGAACAGCACGCTGCGCAACATGTCGTACACGTTTGCGGGGTTCACGTACGACGGCCCGTCCTCGCTCGCGCGCAGCAGTCTGGACCAAGCGGCGACGTCCAACTCGTTCTCCCCCGTGAGCGGTTATATCTAACTATCAGTACACCAAACTACCCACAGCGTATCGTGAATAAACACAGCAACCGTCAATGTGTCCGTCAACCAGAGCTCACATGTAACCAATTGCATTTCGTGGAGACCTTTTTGTGTGTGTGTGTGTTTCGTCCTCTTGGCTTTCCCAGCGCGTCTACTTTGGCTGCGCGAACTCCGCGCACTTGACGATGTTCTTGAGCAGCAGCGCGATCGTCATGGGGCCGATGCCGCCCGGGACGGGCGTGATCGCCGACGCGCGCGCCTTCGCGGCCTCGTACTCGACGTCGCCGAGGATCTTGTACCCGCGCTTGCTCGTGGCGTCGTCGACGTAGTTGTTGCCGACGTCCACGACCACGGCGCCCTCCTTGATCCACTCGCCCTTGACGAGCTCCGGTTGGCCCGTGCCGACGATCACGATGTCCGCCTGCTTGACCTTGCCCGCGAGCCCCTTGGTCTTGGAATGGCACGTCGTGACGGTCGCGTCGCGCTTCATGAGCATGAGCGAGAGTGGGAGCCCCACGAGTTTGCCGCGGCCGACCATCACCACGTCTTTGCCGGCAACGTCGATGCCGTTGCGCGCCAGCAGCTCAATGCACCCCGCAGGCGTGCACGGCTCCAAGTGGAGCGCCGCAGCAGCGCCACTTTCCGAGGCCTTTGGCTTGGCCAGCTGGAAAAAGTGTTCCGAGTGCAGTCCGTCGATGTCCTTCTTTGGACAAATCGACTCGAGCAGCGCCTCCTCCTTCGCCTGCAGGTGCGCGGGGAGCGGCAGCTGCAGCAGAATGCCGTGCACGCCGGCGTCCGCGTCCAGCTGTCGGATGAGCGCGTCCAGGTCTTCGAACGTGACGGCGCCGTCGATCTCGTGGATCTCGGCCGCGATGCCCACGCGCATGCACGCGCTCTTCTTGAGCTTGACGTATGTCTTGGAGCCCGCGTCGTCGCCGACCAGCAGCAGCACGACCTTGGGCGCGACCGCGAGCGAGGGCACAAAGGCCGCGAGCTCCGCTTCGATCGCCTTGCTGCACGCTTTCCCGTCGAGCACGAGCGCCATGCTGCTTGCTGGCTTGGTGTTGTTTCAGCAAATGCAACATCAACATCCGTCAAACACGTGCAAACGCCATTTCAGCCAATCAACAGTACCCCACATATATTATGAGCCAATCATGCATCTCCCTCTATGGTATTAATTGCATCTACCACTTGGCCACGTAGATTGCGAGCAGCTCGGCGCTGATGGCTGGACACGCGATGCTCGCGCCGCCGAGCAGCTCCGTGGCGCGCGCGCTGTCGAACACCTTGTCACTCGCAAAGTACGTCTCGAAGGCCGTGAGCCCCGCCACGAGCCTCTCCAGGTCCCGACTCGCCGTCTGGCGTGCTTCCAGCCGCTGCTTCCAGGCGGCGTAGTCGGCGACGACCTCGATGGACTTGCCCTTGGCGCTCGCGGCGCGCGTAAGCAGCTCGAAGAACGCGTCGCCCGCGACGGGGAGAGCCGCGTTCTGGATGTGCAGCGTCTGCCCCAAGCTCGTCACGGGGTGCAGCGCCGCGAAGTGCACGATGGCGCGCGCGGCAAAGTCCACGGGCGTCATGTCGAAGCGCCAGTCGGGACGCGACGGCATGGCGCCGATCTCCCAGCAGCCCCTGAGCAGCAAGTAGATGAAGTCGCTCGTGTTCCACGCGCCCGACACGGACGACGGCGCCATGTTGCCCGGGCGGAGGATCGACACGGGGAGCCCGCGCTGCGCGGCCTCGGCGCACATTTGCTCCGCGACCCACTTGCTCTGCGCGTAGCCGTTCTCGAGGAGCTCCGAAACCTCCTTGAGGTCGGCGGTCTCGAGCAGCGTCGGCGCCGCGAGCGACGATGGGAAGACGCCGTTCGTCGAGATGTAGTGCACGGGCTTGACGCGCGTCTTGGCCAAGCCGTTCGTGACCGCGAGCCGCAGCACCTCCTGCGTGCCAAGCACGTTGGCGCTCTTGAGCGCCGCGTACGGCTTGACGAGGTTCACTTCGGCGCCGTTGTGGATGATCGCGTCCACCTCGGTCGCGAGCATCTTGAACGTGGCCTCCTCGAGGCCCAAGAGCGGCTTGGACAGGTCGCCCGGGATCGCCACCACGCGCTCGTGCACGTGGAACGGCTCAAGCGCGGCCAGCAGCCCGAACGCCTCGAGCGCGCGCTGGATGCGCTCGTGTGCCTGCTCTTCGTCGGCCGCGCGCACCAGACAGTACACGCTCGTTTCCGTGTCCGTGAGCAGTGCGTGCAGCAAGTGCGCGCCAAGGAAACCCGTCGCGCCCGTCAGCAGCACGCTGCGTGGAGGCCGCGCGACCATCTCGACACGGTAGCGGCTGTAGCCCGCCTTGCGCGTCGCCGCCGGGTAAATGGACGCGTCCAGGAGCGCTTCCAGCGGGAGCACGACCTGCTTTGGCTCGTCGATGGCAACGTGGTCGCGCACGGCGTCGATGCGAGTCGCGATCGCGGCCAGCTCTGGCGCTGTCAGGATGTCGGCGAGCGTCAGCTGCACGGCGAACGCGTCGCGGATGCTCGACATGAGCCGCGTCGCGAGCAGACTGTGGCCGCCGACGTCAAAGAAGCTCGCGCTGCGGCTCAGCACCTTGTCGCTATCGAGGCGTAAGAGCTCGACCCAGATGGCCGCGAGCTTGGCCTCGGTCTCGGTCTGCGGTAGGTTGCGCTCGTCCACGGTCAGATCGACCGATTCGCTGCGCAGCTTCTTGGCGTCGTCGGCCGACGGCATCTTCTTGCGGTCGAGCTTCCCGCTCGCGCTGTTGATCGGTAGTGCGTCGAGCTGCACGAACACCGACGGGATCGCGTAGTGCGGCAGCTTCTCCTTGAGGAACTCGCGCAGACTCGCGGCGCTCGGCACTTTGGCCCAGTTGTCCGGCACGATGAACGCCACGAGGCGCTTGTCCTGGCCCTCGTCGCCCTCCGTGAGCACCACGGCCGTGGACACGAGCGGGTGCTGCGCGAGCGCCGACTCGACGGCGCCGAGCACCACGCTGTAGCCGCGGATCTTGACCATAAAGTCGCAGCGGCCGATCAATTCGAGGTGGCCGTTCGGCAGGAACCGCGCGCGGTCGCCCGTCTTATACACGCGCTCGCCCGGCACGACGTCCTCGAGGAACCGCTGCGCCGTCTGCTCGGGGCGGTTGAGATACCCGATGGCGAGGCACGGGCCGCCGATGTAGAGCTCGCCCGGGACGCCGATGGACACGGGCTGGTGGCTGTCGTCGAGCACGTACGCGCGCACGTTGGGCATCACGTGGCCGCAGGACGCGTACTTGGCCGAGAGCGCGTTGTCAAAGGCGCTCATGTGCGCGAGGTCGACGGCCGACGCGTCGTGGCACTCGGACACGCTGTACAGGTTCTGGAACTCGCAGTCTGGGAACAAGCGCACGAAGCGGTCGCGCAGCTCGATCGTCACGACCTCTCCGCAGAGCCACACGAGGCGCAGCGTCCGCAGCGAGCGCAGCAGCACGTCGGCGGCGCACGTGTCGAGCACGAGCTGCAGCAGCGACGGCGTGAACAGGATCCGCGTGATCGCGTGCGCGGAGACGTACTCGACGAGCCGCACGGGGTCGTAGATCGTGTCGTCCGGGATGATGTACAGCGGCTTGTTGCCGAGCATCGGGCGCAGCAGCTCCCACACGAAGAACACGTGCGACGCCACGCGATCGTGCGCGCGGAACGGGCAGTTGACGAGGCGCCAGTCGTACGAGTGCACGGCGCCGCGGTGCGGGCAGCAGATGCCCTTGGGCACGCCCGTCGTGCCCGACGACATCACGACGTACGCCAGGTCGTCCGGCTGGGTGCGGACCCGGTCCGCGGGCATCGGCGGCACGCCGCGCAAGGCGTCGAGCCAGTCGGCGTCCAGGTCCAGCGTCTTCTGCCACGCGGGCAGCCGGCTGCGGAACGCTTTCTTGGTCAGGATAATCGTCGGCTTGGACTCTTCGAGCACGCGCGCGAGCAAGTCTGGCGGGTACACGATCTCGAGCGGCATGTACGCGCCACTGGCCTTGAGCGCGGCGATGTACGCGATCACAAACTCGACGCAGTGCTCCATGAAGATGCCCGAGATGCGGTTCGGGCGCACGCCGACCTGGAACAGGTAGTCGGCGAGGCGCTCGCTCTGCTCGTCCACCTCTTTGAACGTGAGCGTCGTGCCTTCGTAGTAGACTGCGACGTCGTCGGGCGAGCGCAGCACGGCGTCCGTGAACAGATCGTGCAGGCACTTGTCCGACGGGTATGGCGCCGTCGTCGAGTTCCACTTTTGGATCAGCGCACGCGACTCGAGCGCGTTGCGCGCAAGCACAGCCTGCAGCTTCGCGATCAGCGCCGCCGCGAACGCGTCGTGGCCTTCGGCGCTCGAGAGGTAGAAGTGGTCCCCCGCAAACGTCTGCGCCTCAAACGCGTGCGCTTCGCTGACAACCGCCTTCCATCCGTCGAGCGCCGCTGCTGGCACACTGCTGTCGTTGTCGCCGCCGAGCACGGAGACGCTCGCATGCAGAAGAGGAGCCGCCTCCTTCGTCGCTTGCTGGTGCCACTCGACGATCGCGTTGTGCAGCTTCAGATCGGCTCGCAGCCGCTTCAGAAGCGCTGCTTGTTGGTCCGGGAGCTCGAGGAAGTGCGCGTCGGTGCCGCCCCATTGTATCAAGAGCGACAGCAGCGCTTCGTCGCGCTGCAGCATCGCAGCGTCGTCAAAGAGCGTCCAGTCGCTTGGTCCCGTCGCGCCGGAGAGGAACACGTGCTTTGGCAACGCGAACTGGTGCGTTTGCAGGTGCTCGACGAGCGCAAACGCGGCGAGGGCGCCCAGCGAGTGGCCCAGCACCACGTAGGGCTTGTCGAAGAACCGCGAGCTCAGCTGGCTGCGTACGGCGTCGAGCCACTGCGCGAGGCTCACGTCCGCCGCGCTGTCGCCGCTCCAGCTCCAGTCGACGCCCCACACTTCGACGCCGACGTCGGCGTCGCGGAAGCTCTTGGCGAGCGCGAGCCCGAGCGCCTTGGTGTTGCCGCCGGCGTGCGGCAGGCAGAGCGCGCGCAGCGGCGCGAACTCGTCGTCCTGGAAGCACGTGACCGCCACGTGCGCCGCCATCGCTGCGGGAGGTTCCGGTTGCTGCGCTGGGAGGCACGCAGATCGAGGAATGAGCGGCGCAAGGAGCTCGCTCGCGTGCACACCCACTCATACAAACACGCTCTATGCACCATTGACACCGTGGAAGCCGTCGGATTGGTCGAAAAACAAAACTCAGTGGATGGCTATTGGTGTAAAATTCTCTAGAAATGTTTTTCAGCCAATCGCAGCTGCGTATCTTGCTCTTTTTTTCGAATCCAAAAGAAAACACGGGGAGGTCCGCGGAGAACACGCAGACGCGCAGGCCACATGCACGGGAACGCGCGTCGAGAGCAGGCGCGTGCGTGCATAGACGCGGTCGCGGCAGCTGCTGCGCGGACGCCATCGTCGACGTGCGCTGCTCGCTAAAAATACCGCCGGCCGCCACAAAACTCGTTTTCTTAGAAATGCGCGAACAAACGACCCGCTATTCTTACGCGCGTGGATGCCGCGGGCACTCTCTCCCCAGTGCAGAGCTCTCGGTGCGCGCGCGGCTGCTCCCAAATGGCGGATGCCGACCAGGTGCGTGCGTGTGTGCGTGGATGCAGCCTCGGAGGACTAGCAACATGGTGGGACGATGATACTCAAGTGGCTTTGGTTGAGATGAATGCGCAGGACGCGACGTACTCGGACGACGACTTTGGGTCGGAGGAAGGCGAGTACGAAGGCGGGTACGAGGACGAACCGCTTGTAAGCGTCAATATCCAAGAGGAGTCTGCAGCGGACGCGCGCCTGCTTGCCCAAGAAGTATCCGCAGGCACTGAGCTCGAGCCAACGGACCCCGGAGCTGCGACCAGCCAAAGCGCCATTGCCGACCTCGACAGGCCGCTAGAAGAAGCGAGCGAAAGCACTACAGAAGGCGATTCCGCCTCGAAAGCACGAGCTGCGGACATTAACGTATTGTCGACTTCGCGTCCAGCAGAATCGACGCCAGACGGTACTGGCACTGACGCTTCCACGACGTCCGCAGCAGCCGCAACGACTCTCACGGGCGTCGAAGGGCCAAGCGACGTACCGTGCAGCGACACTGAAGAAAGCGCTGAGGCCCAAGGCAAATTTGGCGCGACGATTGCGGCGCACAACGCGCCTCCTGCGCTTGGGCGTGGCAACTCCTCACGAAGCCTTAGTGTTCCAGCGGTGCAAGCGCCCAGCTTAGTGGACCCGCGGCTTCTGGTCCCAAGCAACCAACGCAGCGCGAGTGTACTCGTGCCCAGCGGCCAGATCTTGGGCATCAATCGCCAAGACTCCGGTCGCTTCCGGATCGAGACGCGACTAAATGCGAGCAGCCCACGCACCAAGTCGTTCACGCGGCTGCCGAGCGTGGACGAGTTCCAAGACGCTATTGCGTCGGGTACAGAGTCCGACGGAGACGACTCCGAGACCGACGCGCTCGATGCGAGTCGGGAGTTGACGCTGTCGGAGGACGGGTCGCCGTCAAGAGGCTCATCGTTCCGCGATTTAATCCCCAAGGTCTCTCCTGTGCGGCAAAGCAGCCCCCATGGATTCTTGCCGCGTCTTCCGAACGTCATTGAAGTCACGGCGGAGGAAATCGCTGCGGTTGAAAGCACGCGCGATGGCAACAGAAACGGCGCTGAAGAAGAAAACAGCGAACGAACGAGCGGAAACGAGCCGATGGAGCAGGTTGATGGCAATGAGCCTTCGCAAAAAGTGAATGACCATGCGCTCGCGTCAGCAACAAATCTATGCGAAGAAGACGAAAGCGAGGGAAAGCGCGCTGATGTTGACGGGTGTGTGGACGTGCTGCTGCCTAATGGCGAGTTTGCGTCTGACGGTGTTGAGTAGGATGCAGGGTCGTCGTACGAGTACGATTACGAAGAGCAGACTGCAGCAAGCAACTCGGAGGAAGATGACACTGTATCAGCTGAGGGAGAAATGGCGCCATTCCTGACAAGCGACTTTGACGATGAGTTGCCGCCTTGAAAGAGAACAAGGGTGACGACGAGTACGAGGAGGACAACAACGACTACATGGACGTCCACTTTGAAGAAGACAACCGATGTGAGACTGAACTCTTGCTACGCGAAGCGCAGCTTTTGATCCAGAAGCAGCACGACCAAGAGGACTCTGTGCACCTTTTGTCCGTAAATGAAACAAACAACGCGGAGTCTGGCGGTACCGAACAAGCAGTTGCGCAGCGCATTGGTACGGGGAGTCAAGGGTGCACTGGCAATGCAGGAGAGTTCGAAGATCAGTATGGTGGCGACGACGATTTCATTGACGGCGAAGAAGACGAGGAGGATGATCACGAGAAATTCGAGCAGTATGCAAGCGACAGCGACGATGTCGCAGGCGACGGCGCCATTCACCTGACGCCATCGTCCAAGCGGAGCGAGTCGCCATCGCGCAAGGAGACGGCATCAGCCGAGGGTCTTCAATCGGGAAGCGTAGACAGCAATACAGCGGCCATGACCATCGTGGACAGTGCATCTACTCCCAGTGATGATGCCGCCGTGCCGCCAGACACTGATACTACTGCATAGATTAGCGTTGTCGACGACGCAAAAGTGCTACGATCTGAAGAACCAGCAGCGGATCGGCAAGCGACGTCCAAGTCAATTGAACCTGTCAATGAGAAGAAAGCAGTTGATTTCAGCCAAGTCGAGCAATTGGCAACGCAGAGTTCTCCACACTCTCAAAGTGCTAGCAGCAAAAGCCCTGCTGACGCTGGTTTTGTTGCAAAACACCCCGTCGCGTCCATACCAAGACGACCAGCACCGTCGGCAAATGCGCCGCATACTGAAAGTCGAGCTGGCGGACGACCAAGTCGTCCTGTTGCAGTGGAGAAAGATAAACAGGTTCCTGAACACCCAGCCAGAAGCTCTTCGCCAAAGAAGGTCGCATTGACACGGGAGCGGCCTCGCGAGCTTCGTTTGAAAACGATGAAAAGCGCTGTTCAGCAGCCATCAGCGATAGAGCCGTCTGAAAATTCGAAGCAGGCGTTGCCGCGACCGACGCGCACGAAATCCGACTCCGGAATGGCGGTGGAGACGAAAGAGGCAGAAGTCCGTGATCCCGAAGCCTCCTTGGCGGCAGAAAATTCGTCCTCATCACTGACAACCGAGTTCATACATGTGGCAATGGTGCGACCTCGCTCTTCACCAAAAAGCCCAGGCAGCGCTGCTGGTGCTCCTTCCCGGTCTCCCGAGAGAGTCGCAACTTACACGCCACGCGTGCACGTAGAGGAATACGAGCTCCCGCTTAGGAAAGCTCCAGTGTCCAAGCAACCGAAGCGTACGAAGAATACGCCGAGGACTGAGGAGAGCAGACGCAAACTCACTCCTGTCAAGAGCCCACCGCATCGATTTGCCGCATATGGACAAAACCAAGCGCGATTGGCTCTTTCTCAATATGTTTCGTCATGGTGACGACGTCAGCAAATACGAATCGTTTGTGCCGAAACTGGTGGTTGCTGCTCCCTCAAAGCCAACAAGCCTGCATCGCCCGTATTCTGCTCACATGAGCTACGCGAGCGGCCAAGAAGACGCGATTTACGCGTACGCAGGAGGATGGCACTTGCGCAGCGGCCGCCGACTTGTGCAGAAGGACCCTGCCTTTCGTGAGAGGGAACGGAATTGGGCGCCGATCAAACCGCACGAGTCTGCGATTCCTCCCTACGACTCGATTCTCGACAAGTTTTGTGCGACAGTCACGAGTCCTGTGATTCAGCGTCAGATTTACCAGACCCGACTGAATGATCTTTCTCCACAACTTGCCTACGTACTGGAAAAACGTGTCGAAAAGCAATGGAAGCAAGCAGGAGCTGCTGAGGCGTTCGGAGCCGTCAGTACGTTGTGCAAAGCCGATATTGTTGCATTGTCTTCCGACACCGACACAAATTAACAGCCGGGCGGAGAAGCAGGTAGATTGAAGCGCAAACTCACTACTCGTATCATCTTTCTGCGCGCTCGTCTGGGTTGCCTGTTGACGTGATTTGAATGATTCGCTGGAGGCATTTCCAACCAAGCTGCGTCGCCGCTTCGTCTTGATTGACCACGTTGTCCATTTGCTGCACAAGACGCACTTGAAGACCAATGTCATGAAAATCAACATCCAGCCAGCGGATAAAATCTTTCTTGGTCTGCTCCCAAGTAGCCCTCAAGAAGCAATATGAGAGGTGGCGATTGGCAGCGACCAACGCGTCTGATGTAGCCTCGAAGTGGATTCCCGAGCTAGTTCCTGCCGAATTGCTGCTGTTGGAGTTGGTGCTCGCGGAATGCTGTAACTGCGATGGCGAGATGTATTGCTGCTGCTGTGCTTGGTTGATGGATTGGATGATGAGCTGAGTCCATTGACTCACAAAGAGATCGATATCAATCGCTTGAGTGTCAGCAACTCCGTATTTCCTTGCTTGTTTGGAGTAGGCGAAAAGCACGCGATATGCTTTTACAGCTTCTAATCGATGAACTTTCACGTGAAGACCCGCAAAGACTTTCAGAAATACCTCGAATGTCGGTAGCAGCCTGTCCGTCGACACAACATCTGGGGTCAAATTTGCTGCTTCTTGCTCTTGAGCAATTTTCTCTTTGACAGTCATCTGAAGGGTGTCTTGAATCGATTTCCATTCTTCCATGACGAATTCGACGATGTTGTACGCTGGGATCCAGATGGTGCCATACACGCTGGCGAGTCCAGAAAGTCGCAAGCGGAGGCGCTTCATGACGTCGTTCGTTGCGCCTTGAAACAGTAGATTTAATGCCTCGGCCGCGCTAGCTTGTGGAATGAACTCGTTTTCGCCACTTGCATCAAGATGGAAGTAGTTCCCACTACTGGCACACGCTCTTTGCAAAATATGAATCGTTTTCAGCACAAACCAGAAGGCATCTTTTGGAAGCGGATCGACTCCTGGAAGGTTCACGAGTCGACAAAAGAGAAGTACCTTACAGCTTTGTGTGTCCAAGCGACTGGCGCTCACGAGCAGATCCAACAGCCGGCACGTCACAAATGCTGGCTCTCGAAAATGCAACAAGTAGATGCGGTAAATGTACTCGTGGACACTCGCGACTGGGATCAGATTGCTCGCTGTCGCGATGATTGTGAACGGTTTCGGCTGACGCAGGTACTCTTCTTGGACCAGAAGCCACATCTCGTTGAGCAAGAAGGAAATGATGGAGTGAACAACTTCAACAGAGAGTTGGTGGGGAACGTAGTCAGCGGGGATAACGGCCACAAATTGCTGGAATCCAGCCGGAAGAAACTTTTCCAGTAATTCGTGATGCTCTTCTCGGACGCTTCGGGTCTGCGTGCTGTCATCACTTGCCGTATTTGCGCCCGCAGTTTCTTTAAACCAGCCTGGTCGACTCACTACTGGAGTGTCTAGATCTGCTGTCTCAAAGGTGAAGGATGTCGGAAACGCGGCAAATCCGTTGGCTCGGTTTCGCGGATGGAAACTTACACACGCGCTGATATCTGTCTGCACGGCTACATGACTTTTCTCGACCTGTTCTTCGTGGCGACGCTGCAGAATACTGGTTTCCACATGGTAACAAAGTCTCTGCACGTCTCGATCAAGGTCCTGAATATCCTCAAACGGTGGGATGAAAAGAGCTTGATCCCACAGCTCTTGTGGTTCCCAGCCTACACTGCTGTCAGGACTATTCTTCGAGACTAGCCGCGTCAAGCGACGTAACGCACTCTTGAAATCTTCCGTGGCCGTCACAACTTCGTTCGTATCGAGCACGATAACTTGATCGTTTTGCGGCTTCTGTATAGGAAGCGCGAGCACTGTGTGATCAACAACTAGCTGTGCGAGTGCGGCTTCTGCTTCCTCTTCCTGCTCCTCGACACGAGTTTCTTCCACGCGCAGTATCGCTTTGTGTACTTCGCGGAGACCCTGATATTTAATGTTCGTGAGATCGTAGAGGTCATCGACCAACTTGAAGCGCTGTGCATCACTCTTGTTAGGGGCTGGAGTATGACTCAATGCATGTCCTGCGATGAGTCCGTGCGGATCATCCATGCTGAGTGAGGTGAGCAATTCCTCGGACTGATCCAAAGCATGCTGAATGAGTCCAGCGACACCTCGTATAAAGACTTGGTCCTACAAGATTATTGAGCGTCGCAATTACTGAGCAACCACAAACAACGACTGAAGACCTACTGTACTTACCGCACAAAGCAGAAGGTTGAGTCTCTTGCGCTGGCGGATGATTCGTTCGCGCTCGCTCAGAAGATGTCGCTGGTGCTTCATGAGCGTCTCTTCGAGGCTGACAAGAGAGGTCCTGACGGCATCGAGCTTGGCATTCAGTCGCTGCAACTCCTGTTGCACATTCTTGTGGCGTTGCTCATCGATCTGCGCATCGCGGTCCGCGTTTGCAACAGTGCGCAATGCCGTGTCGATGAGCTCGATAAAGAAGCCGTGAATGAACCGTGCCGTGGTTGGGCATTTGTCGAAAATCAGCCTGGACAGCTCGTAGCAAATATGTTCGTAGAGCACAAGCTGGCTCTCAAATCTGGTTTGGGACTTCGTAGACGCTCTCGTTGGTCCCTGTGGCGCGTTATCGTCGGATTGTTCCGAGACAGAGCACGCTGCGAGCTTGGCGCTTTCCCACTGTATGAGCGCTTCGGTCTCGGGTCGACTGACACTGGGCTTGGGCTTGGGCTTGGGGAACAGGACCACGTACCATTGCGTGTCCTTGTCGACACCGCTAGTTTCGAGGCGAATGGACAAGAGATCCGATGCGTTCTTGGAATGATCGAACGGTGTGTACGAGCAAGAGGTGACAATATGCTCGTCCTTCGGCACTCGTGTGGATGGGAACTTTCGACAGCGCAGCGAATTCCGAAAGGTATTGCCCTTTGGAGCTTCGACGCCACGAACCCGACCTCCGGTGGTCGTTAGGTGGATGTTCGGCCTAGTTTCGGCGTCATCACTGAAGTTGATTGCTCTATTGCCATCGCTCCCGGCTTCGTCTTCATCGTCTGACATTGAGCTGTCGCTGTCCGGTTCGATAAGCAGCGCAGCATGGGCATCCTCATGCAGTCGTTTTGGAGCGCGTGGCGACGCATTTGCGTGCGCGGCGGCGTCGACCGCTTCCTCATGCCGTCTCTCGTGCACGAGATCTTGAATTTTTCCTGTCAGCATCGCCACGAACTGACCGGCAAAAGGGTATTTGTGCGCCACCAGTGTCGTACTCGCGCGCTTTAGGAACACGAAGCAGTCGTCGTGTACATGCTCGCCATCTTCCGCTTGTGCGTCGACTGCACTCCGACGTACCCTCTCAGCGTCTGCATCAAGCTCGCGAGTGAGCGTGTCGCGCATGGACTGGAAGGCGCACAGCTTTCGGTGTGACCGCAGACGGTCGCGGAAGGCGCGGACGAGCGCCTCTCGCTGCTGCTGCGCGATCGGAATGTACCTCGAACACGACGGCGACGCGCGGATCGGCGGGAGAACGGGCGACTGCGCCGGGACCTCGATGCCCAGCCGTCCATTGTGCCGCACCGCACGCGGCTTGCGGTGCGGGCTCGAGGGCGCGCACATTCGGATGGAGTGCAGAATCGACGCGAAAGGGCGCGAGCAAATTGAAGTGACCTACACTCGCGCCTACTGAAAGAGAGACATGAGTGCTACTTATTGAGAGGGCCTGCTGATGTTACTGCATCATCGAGGACTTGACGCATGGCACGTATCTAAAGCGGAAGAATATGTACAGTAAAGTTCGCAGCATCCGCTTTGATGGTGGAATAAACACGTCAAACAGAGCGACCGCATGAAGCCGCGCGGGGCGGCGTGTCGCATCTCGGCAGACAGCGCGGGAGCGAACGAACGAACGAGCGAACGAGTGGTTGGCTGCTGCCAGTGCCGACGAAGACGGCGGCAGCGGCGGCGCGGGAGCGAAAGCTGTACCGCGCGCCGCCGCGTTCACGTTTTGCTGCTCGCGCCGTCAGCCGCTCGATCGATCGATCGCTGGGGGAATCGTCGGTCGCAGCTCGCGAGTTGAACCCGTCCGTCGGTCGACCACCCTTTCCGGTCACAACAGAAAGGACGGCGATTGTGTCCCATCACCCTGGGGGCAATCGATACCCCAGAGATCCAGTTTCCATCTCAGATGTCGGGAGATCGAACTCGCTGATTTTATATACGTCGTGTGTTTTTGGTGGGCGAGAAGTAACCAGCCGATGCGAATTCGGTGATCACTTACAGGCCTCTGGACCAAAGGCTCTAGCGGTGGATCTGCGCATATCAGTTGTTGTGTTTCCGCTTTCGCTGCTGCCTCTCGTTTCTCGGCATGATCAATGTTTTTTTAAGTGTTGAAGCGAAAGAGTGTTCATGACCTGAGCGAAATTGCGTTCAAGGTGATGCTCCTCGTGCTTTGTTTCATGCATCGTACCATGAAAACCTCTTTGTTTTGTGATATAACACATACGAGTAGTATCTTCAAGTTTATGATGGAAGTGCAAGCCAACGCACCGTTTAGTATACTGTGTTAAGGTATCGAAGTCAACTTTTGCTCGCACGATGTGAGGAGGAGCGAGGATCCAGGCTCCTGCGATCCAGAAATTTCGATTTGACTGACTGACCTGAGGCACCTGAGGTTGTGGTTGTCCGATTCGGCCAGTACCGTCCCTCCATTGACTCTGCCTGTAATATTAGATAATCTACAACGTGTCGACCGCAGTGAATTATTTGTGTCGCTGCGGAAAGAGCCTGTATAATCGCATATTTCTCAGCAATCGCTCTTTTGTGTCTCTCTCGCGCCCTCTCTCTCCACCCAATCTCCCTGACGTACCCCTACCCGCGTCGTAAGCCACATTGGCGAAAGGGCGGCGCAGCTCCCTTGTTGGCCAAAGAAATGAATCGCGGTGACGTTTGAATTGCGTGCCGAATGAATTGCTGTGTCCCCACTGTCTGAGTTACTCAGGCAAGGAAGAAATCCCAGACCGAGTGACTTGGCGATTGGGAGCGAAGAAGACAGCGATCGACGCGCGGACGCCCGCGTTCACCCGAAGCAGACCCCTCCCCCCCTCTCTACCCTCTCATTCCCCCCCTCCCGCTCTCGCTCATGGACGCTCGCAATCCCTACGGCATGCCACCCGGCGGTCGTAACGTGCCGTCGTCGATCCCGAACGGCATGCAGGGCCAGCGCCCCGGCATGATGCCGCAGCACTATGGGAACGAGATGCTCTTCGACCCGATGTCGATGCCTATGAACAACGGCATGTACCACCCGCAGCACGCGGCCCACGGGCACCCACACGGCGGCTACCACCCGCACGCGTACGCGGGCCACCGAGGAATGCCGACCCACATGGGTGGTGTTCACCATCCTGGCATGATGTCGCCAGAAGAAGACCCGCGTTTCGTTGACGATATCGTGAGCGCGCTCGGACCCGGCGACCTGAATGACCCCGTGGGCATGGGCGGACAACAGCACATGGACCAGATCCCGATGCAAGTGTACGACCAGCCGCACATTATCCCGCAGCATTCCCAGCACCAAGTGCGCTCGCAGCAACCTCCGATGAACCATACGCCGCCGCAGCAGCAGGCTCCACTTCAAGCTCCTGTCCTGGCGCCGCCACGCATGAACCCTCGCCAAATGCAACAGCAACCAATGCCTCCGCAAATGCAGCACATGCAGCCTCCCCAGACCCAAATGCAGCAGCCGAACTCACTCCAGAATGTGTCAAGAATGCAGAACTCGCAGCCTCAGCAGCAATCTATGATGCCGCCGCCGTCGTCGGCCATGAACAACATTGGCGGTGGCGCGATTGCGCGTCATCCGCAGCAGCCGCCTCCACCGCAGTCGGCTGTGTCGTCGTCGATGATGCCACCGCCTTCGGCCTTGGTGCCTGCGAACTCGACCTCTTTTTCATCCAAGCAAAGCACGTCTTCCGTGGACTCGCGCGCGTTGGCGAATGGAAGCAACAATGGCAGCAGCGACGACGAACTTGGCGATGATGACAACAGCAAGAAGAAAGAGCGCCGTCGTCAACAGGTGCGATACGCCTCGCGCCGTCGCCGAAAGAAACAAAAAGATGAAGAAAGTTTCCTGCGTGACCGTATCGAAGAGCTCAAGGAGCAGATTCGTATCATTGGTGGCGATCTTTCGGAGCAGTGCTCTCAAATGGCTGGTATGAGTGAACAAGCGCTCACGGAAGCCTACGAGAAGCAAATGCAAACCGTGCAGACGCTGCGCAAGGACAACAACAAGCTGAAGGAGCAACTGTTGCAGCACGAAAATTTTGCTCGCATGATCCAATACGGACTGAATGCGCTGCCGAGTGACTGCCGTGATGTCGACCGCAAGAAGATCGCCGGCGTGCCAATGTGGTTCAGCGACCAGATGAACCCATTGAAGGGACCGACGCTGGTTGTCGACCTCAACCTGTGCCACGAAGCTGTGCGTCAAGCGTACAATGAGCTCAAGAGCTTTGGTCCTTCGGTGCACTCGAAGACGAACGTGTGCTACGCCATGGGATGGAAGACCGAGCTGTGGGCCACTGGCACGTGTCTGAGTTTCAAGGCGGTGCGTGCCATTAGCGACAAAAACATTCGCGAAGTTGCCAACTCGTCGTGGGACATCATCACTTCCCCGGATAAGTGCAAGCGTATCTATCCGGACGTGAAGCAATTCAGGGTGAGTCTTTCTGCGTGATTTTTTTTTGCTTGGGGTTTGTTCAGCGAGTCAAACTGTGTATTTACTCACATGTGTCTTTTTTATTTTCAGATATTGCAAAAGGTGACGGATGATATCGTTGTCGTGCACCGCATCGCGTCTGTGGCTTCGGACTTGTCGGACCGCGAGTTCATCTCGGTCGCGTTCCGTGTGCGTGACGAATACAATTACTACATCGGCATCAAGTCGATCACCGTGCAGACCGAGTGCGCGGAAAACTGCATCCGCGGCGACGAGTGCCAAGGCTGGATGTTTACCGGTAGCGAAAACGAGACCGCGCAATGGAAGGCGCATTTCCTTGGGTACTACGACGTCAAGGGCGAGAAGGACGACAAGGTGCTCAACCAGCTGGCGAACGAAGCCATGTTCGGCATGCTGCGATGGGAGAGCGAGGCCATGCACCCGCTCAGCGTGTAGGCTTCGTTTGTTTCCTTCCCCGTGCGCATCGAAGAGAGAGCTGCGACCATTCACGACGGCTAAGTGCCTCTCCCCTCCCCTCTGTAGTCCTGAAGAGCCAAAGCCATCGACATCCTTGCGTGTATGTATGCATCTTCCGCACTCCTTCTCGCTCCGCGATTGCTAGTGGTTGCTGTCTGCCTTTCCGCTTTCTTTCTTAGATGTAAGAATGAAGCTTCTACTTGTTTTGGCTGCTCGCTTTTGCGGTTGAACGTCTCGCTGTTTGTCGTTGTTCTCGCAATGAAAAAGTTGCACTCGCGGCGTTGTCTGGTTCGGCTGTGGACGAGAAGGGTGAATGTAGCCATGTCATCACATTTCGCCACACTCGCGTACACAACATCGATGTTGACGCGGCCCCATGCGATTGATTGCTTGCTTGGTCTACAGAAATAGTACCCCCTCCCCCATCGCCGCACCAAAATAACACATGCACAGAAAATGGAAACGGACGCTTGTGCTCAAGCAAGCGCCTCCGCATTCACACATTCGTTCGTCCATATATCGATCGCCAGCATGCCGCGCATCATGATCGTCGGCGGCGGCTCGGCCGGCATCAACTGCGCGCAGACGCTCGCCAAGCAGCTCAAGGCCGCCGACAACGTCGAGGTCGTGCTGCTCGAGAAGAGCGCCTTCTTCTACCACGTCGTCGGCACGCCGCGCGCCTACGTCGACGAGGCGTTCGTGCCCAAGCTCTTCATCCCGTACGACAACGCCATCCCCAAGGCCGCGTCCACGTTCGTCAAGATCGTGCGCGCCGTCGTGACGCAGCTCAAGCCCGACGAGGTGCATTTCCGCAAGGTCGGCGCCGACGACCGCGAGGACAGCGAGGTCGAGACGCTGCAGTTCGACTACCTCGTGGTCGCCACGGGCAGCACGTACACGGTCCCCATCAAGCCGGACGGCAAGGACTTTGCGCGCGCGACCACGGAAGCCAAGCTGAACGAAGTGCGCCAGCAGATCGAAAAGGCCGACAAGATCCTGATCGTGGGCGGCGGCGCCGTCGGCTGCGAGGTCGCAGGCGACATTGCGTCCAAGTTTCCCCACAAGTCTGTCACGATCCTCGAATCGCGCGACAAGCTGCTCGCCGCCAACGACCTGCGCGAGAAATTCCACCGCCTGCTGCACGCCGCGCTCGCCAAGCTCCAGATCAAGGTGATCCTGGACGAGCGCCTCGAGGAGCGGCTCGGCGGCAACTGCTTCGAGAAGCGCGCGCTGACGACCTCCAAGGGCACGGCGATCGAGTCCAACATCCAGCTGCTCTGCGGCGGCTTCCACCCCGTGAGCGAGCTCGTGGGCGACATGGACGCCTCGCTGCTCACGGACCACGGCGCCATCAAGGTCAACGCCTGTCTGCAGCTCGACAGCGACAAGCTCCAGCACATGTACGCGCTCGGCGACGCGAGCGACCACGCGACGTCCAAGCTCGGCTACTGGGCGGGCGAGCAGGGCAAGCACGTGGTCCACGAGCTCGTGGCCACCGTGCGCGGCAAGCCCAAGAACAAGCCGTTCCCCAAGGTGGCCGTGGAGGCACTGCTGCTGTCGCTCGGGCCGGGCGGCGGCGTCTCGCAGCTCCCCGTCATGGGCGGCTGCGTCGTGGGCGACATGATGACGCGCATAGTCAAGGGCAAAGACATGTTCGCCGGCAAGATGTGGGGCGACCTCGGCGCCGCCATGCCCCCGCACTAACCACTTGGCTCCAGTATGCGCGCGCACGGAACATTCTCTGTGGTCGCGCTCGGTTTCTCGCTTTCGCGCCCGCTGACTGGCTAAAATGCGGCTTCAAATACATATTTATATCCACTCGCCGAATTTTCGAACGTCTGGGTGGCCGCGCCACATTGCCTGCCCATTTGGTAAATTGTCCGCGATGGCGCCCTCGTCCGTGCGCTCGGCCGAGTCCAAAGCTGCGTCGGCGGCGTCCGGCGGCGCCAGCAAGACGCCGTGCTCGTTCTTCGCGCTCGGCAAGTGCCGCAACGGCGCCAGCTGCGGTTTCTATCACGCGCCGCGCGAAGACCTCGCCGTGAGTCCGCTCCCGTGCAAGTTTTTCCTGCAGAACGCGTGCAAAGCTGGTTCGTTGGTGTTGTTGTTAATGGGCATCGTATATAGTACACTCGTTGGTGGCGTCGGAAGCTGGCAGCTAAGCATCGTGCTGCTGCTGTTGTTGCTGTTGTTGCGCTCAGGCCGCGAGTGCAGGTTTTCCCACATCACGAACGAAAGCGCCGTGATGAGAGTGAGCGCGAGCACAGGCGAGAAGACCATCGCGCCTGGCTCGTACCGCGTGCCCTGCAAATTCTTCCAAGCCGACGAGTGCACGGCGGGCGACAGATGTCCGTATCTGCACCAAGCGGAGCCGCCGAAGCCGAAGAAGAAGCCCGTGAGCACCGTCAAGATGCACGTGCTGAACCCAAAGCCGAAGCCTGCGGACGCAGCAGCGGAGGGCGACGACGAGCACGAAGAGAAGGCGACCGCATGGACAGCTGCTCCGAACGGCTCGGCCGGCGACCCGTCGGAGCAGCACATGAGCGATTTCCTCTCGAAAGAAGAAGGTGCGCGGGGTTTGAAATGTGCGCCTATTCCGAGTATCCACTGACTAACGCGATTATTATTTTTGCTGGACGCGCAGAATTGTTTTACTATGGCGCCCCTGGCGAGTTTGCCCCGGAACACAGCGCGAGTCCGCTGGCGCGCAACGGGCCGTCGTACAGCGAGGTCGCCAAGAAGAACGCGCCGATCGTCGACGACGGCTTCTTCTTCGATGAGGACTTTAAGCCAGCTGCGCGCCCGTAAGCGCGTCGTTTTCTTTGCGTCCCACGTGTGCGTATTCGTATTGCTCACTTAGTCGTTTTCCATTGTGTTTCATTGTTTGTGCAGGAAAACGTGCACGTTTTTCCTTCAGGGGCTCTGTCGGTACGGCGACTCATGCTTCTACATGCACGCGCTGAACGAAGATGTGGAAACGGAGCAGGACATGGTAGTCATGGGGCGCGAGCTGCAGGAGTCGATGGAGCTCGAGTGCAACATCTGCTACGACAACATCTTGCAGAAGGAAGAGCGCTTCGGGCTGCTCTCGGGATGCAGCCACGCGTTCTGCCTCACGTGCGTGCGCAACTGGCGCGGCAACGCGGACCAGCCGAAGCAGACGGTGCGGCAGTGCCCCGTGTGCCGCATCGAGACGCACTTCATCATCCCGTCGAGCCGCATGGTCACGTCCCCCGAGCGCAAGAAGATGCTCATTGAGACGTACCGCAAGAACCTGTCGGGCATCCCGTGCCGGCACTTCAAGGAAGGCGAGGGCACGTGCCCCTTTGGCACGAGCTGCTTCTACGCACACCGCTACCCGGACGGCACGCTGGACTCGCGCCACGTGCGCACGGCCGTGGACGCCGACGGCCACTACGACGTGCTGTGCCAAGTGCGTCTGGAGAACTTTTTTCAGCAGCAGAACATGTGAGTTGCCTCCTCCTCCTCTTTTTATATGCTTACCGGTAGAAACGAGAGCCTCGCGCCATCCCTATAGAAAACAATTCCTTAATCTTGAATAGCAGCAGATTGCATGCGCGTCCTTTGCTGCAGCATTCGCATTGTAGGGGTGTTGTGTGTACGTCGCTTGCCCGAGCCTACTGCGACGCCACGCGCGTGGTGACGGAGCCGTCGGCCTGGCCGAAAAAGGCCTTTTCCGCCATGCCGCAGAACAGTCCGACCTCGACAACGCCCGGCAGCAGCTTGACGCGGTCGCTGAGCGCCTGCGCGTTGGCGATCAGTCCGAACTAGACGAAGCAAGCACACAACGTGAAAAGAGCGAAAGGCGCAAGATGCGAGTGACCCATGATGCGCGGCACTCACGTTCACGTCGAGGACAAAGTTGCCGTTGTCCGTGACCACGGGACCCGCCTTGTTCTTGGCCATGCGCAGCACTGAGGCGCCACCGAACTCCTTGAGCCTGCTCATGAGCGGCACGTACGCCATCGGGACGACCTCGATCGGCACACCCTGCACCCACTGCTCGCCGAGTTGCGTCGACTCCTTGCGGTAGTCGGCGATGACCACGAACTTCTTGGCCGCGAACGCCACGATCTTCTCCTGCAGCTGGCACGCGCCGCCGCCCTTGATGCAGTTGAGCTGCAGGTCCACTTCGTCCGCGCCGTCGATCGTCACGTCGATCACCGGGTTCTCATCCAGACTCGTCAGCGTCAGCTTGTGCTGCGCGATGAGCTACACAGCAAGAGAGCAAGAACCGCCGCAACCAATCAGCAGCAGCAGCGAGCAGTCTGCAAGCGAGCACACCAACCTGCTTGGACTGGAACGACGTGGGGATGCACTTGATGTTGAGCTTGTGCTGCTGCACGAGCTCGCCGAGGCGCTCGGTGGCGTACACGACGGTGGAGCCGCTGCCGACGCCGACGACGAAGCCGTCCTTGACGTACTCGTCCACTGCTTGGCGTGCGGCCTGCAGAGCGCGCAATTCGTTAGCACCAGCGCGCCCACTAGCGCGCCGAGTTCGCACGCACCGTGCGCTTGGCGTCTTCAATGCCACTCATGCTCGATCTGATCTGCGAGTGGTGCCTGTTTGCGTGGCGGAAACTATTGTGAACGTAAATTCGCCGCTGCGTTGGAAATTTACAGTGGCTCCCTCCCACTGCACTCCAACCGTCATCAGATTTACAATTCGTCGCTGGTGATTGTGACCCTAAAAGTACGCTTTTTGTTTTTTTGTTTTTTATTATTTTTTGTTGCGAAAATAAATAACGGTATTTTATCTCATGGTAACTTACATGGCAAGCAGCGGATCCGCTTGTGCGACTGGGCGGAGCGAAGCCGCCCTCCGCTTGTCGTTCACCTAGGTTCATCCTCCGCTTCCGCCCGCTCCTTCGTTTTAGTCGACGCGAATATTAGAACGCGCCAATCGGGCATCTGCGG
>JAADVP010000029.1:0-51581 GCA_023335675.1 Globisporangium solare | reverse complement strand
GGAAAGCGAGAATAAGCGCGTGTTGGATGAGGTTCTCGCGCAAGATGGTGTTGGTCGCCCTGCATCTGGTACATTGGAACTCGTCTTTACCAAGAAGCGCGCTGCAAGCAACGCTACCCAGATGAAGGCTCTTGTGAAGCGGTTCTTCGACATGTACTGGCGTACCCCAACGTTCAACCTGACGCGTATCATCACGGCGGTCGCTCTGTCGCTGCTGTTTGGTCTCATGTTCGTGAGCGCAGAGTACGTCTCGTACCAGGGCATCAACGGCGGTGTCGGCATGATCTACCTTGCCGTCGTGTTCAACAGCGTCGTCGCGTACAACAGCGTGCTGCCGATTGCTTCTGCGGAGCGGCCATCGTTCTACCGCGAGCGTGCGTCGCAGACATACAACGCGCTCTGGTATTTCGTGGGCTCCACGGTCGCGGAGGTGCCGTACGTGCTCGCGAGCGGCCTCATCTTCACGATCATCTTCTACCCAATGGTGGGCTTCACCAAGTTCGGCGTCGCCGTGCTCTTCTGGATCAACATCTCGCTGCTCATCTTGATGGCAACGTACATGGGCCAGTTGCTCGCGTATGCGATGCCGAGCGTCGAGGTTGCGGCGATCGTCGGCGTGCTCGCGAACTCGATCTTCTTCAACTTCATGGGCTTCAACCCGCCGGAGAGCGCGATCCCAGCCGGGTACAAGTGGCTCTACCGCATCACGCCGCACCACTACGCGTTCGCGGCGCTCTCAGCGCTCGTGTTCGGCGACTGCGACGACGAGCCGGTGTACAGCGAGGCCCTCGGCCAGTTCGTCGGCGGCGGCTCGGAAATCGGCTGCCAGCCCGTGACAAACGCGCCGCTCTCGGTCGGCCACGTAACCGTCAAGCAGTACGTCGAGGACGTGTTCGACACCAAGCACAGCGAGCTCGGGATGAACTTCGGCATCGTGATCGCGTTCGTCGCGCTCTTCCGCGTGCTCGCGCTGCTCTCGCTGCGCTACCTCAACCACCAGAAACGGTAAACCAACGGAGCGAGCGCCATTCCGCATCATTTGCCATGTTGCACATGCGTGTTGCCGACGCGCTTGCGTTAGAGTGTACCACATTAAATTAGCTTGCATTACATTTTGATTATAAGGACTGAATCTACGAAAGAAAATAGAAAAAGAGATACCTTTCCGCAATGCCAGCGACCTTCACTCACTGTCGCACAATATGGATACACTTTTTTTTGGATGTTTATTTGCACTGGGGCTGATGCCTATCAAAGTCTACTCCGCCGCTTGCACCAATTTCAAATCGGCCACTCGCGCACGAGCCTCTCCCCACTATCGTTAAATGGTTATATATTGCCTGTTTAATAAATTCTGGACCGACGACTGCTGCTTATACCTGCCAGCCGGTGTCTTCGGAGCACGTCGACTCGTCTCGCAAGTCCGCTTGGATCGACAAGAGCTCGTCCAGTGCTTCCTGCGCCGACGGGCGATCTTCCGGCTGGAACGAGATGCAGTTCATCGTGAGGATGCGGAGCGGCACGGGGGAGCGACCCCCGACAACGGGGATCACTTCGCCGCGGGTGCTGCCCAGGATCGCGACCTCCGAGTCCACACGATGAAGCGCGTCGACCGGGAACTCGTAGGTGTCTAATTGCGACAACAGGACCCCGAACGAGTACATGTCGGCCTTTGTGGTGTACTGTTGGCCGTCGATGACTTCGGGGGCAGTCCACACAGTCATGTCCAGACGCACTTCCTCCTCGGCAGCCTCGCTTACAGTCGACGTAGATTTGTTCAAGGACGCTTGCTTGCCTTGCTCTTGCTGGCGCTCGGACCAGCGCCACAACGCACTGCAGCACGACAGATCGTTCAACTTGACATTCCACGATTCGTCCAGTAGCACTTTCCGGGAACTCAGGTTGCCGTGGAACAACGACGGCGAGAACGAATGCAGGTACGCGAGACCGCGCGCGATGTCCACTGCGATCGATAGCTTGGACTTGTACGACGCGGAATCATATTGCCACGTCCAGTGGTCGGGGCGGCCCGTCTCGTCCACGATACTGTTCTCGCGAGAACCAAATCCTGCCTGCTGGAGCTTCATCTCCTCCCTCGCAAGCTCTCGCTCCTTCTGAATAAACGCGTCCAGGCTTCCTTTCCCCATGTACTCGGTCACGAGCGTCAGCGACTCGTCACCGCCGTCACCTGTGCTCAGATCTTCAGCAGACAACGCGGTTGATGGAAGCTCATCGTTGAAATATCCCAGGAAAGTCACAATTTGAGGATGCGAAACCATCGTGTTCAGGTGGATTTCCTGCAGAAAGCACCGTAAACCCGCGACTCGCTTCACCTCGTTCACCTTCTTGCCACGACAACTCAAGTGCTTGAGCACGACTTGTTGCCTCTTGAAAGTCGCAGTATAGTACGCGAAGCTTGGAGCATTTGCGCTGCTGCCGTGAACGATCTCGCCTTCTGGCGTGGCTTGTCCAGTCAAATGTGTGATTGACATGATTGCTGAGGGTACGATCAGGAACTGCTCCAGTTGCTCTGCTAGACTTTGCGTGGTCACTGTTCGGTTCACGCTCGGCTCGGCCTCCGTGCTCTTGGGCTGCTTGTTATCTGAGGGATCGGACGAGAGGAGTGCGTCGGTTTCCTTGTCCATTTGCTGCCTGATGATTGCCGCGGACTTGCGCATCGACTTCTCCAGCTGCTCCCTTCTGATTTCCTGTCCGAGATTGTAGGCGCGTCGGCAGGACACGTGGATGCACCCGCAGACGCCAAGCGCTAGCACAAAGCCGCCCATGGCTGTCGCACCCCCAGCCAGCAACCACGACCGACTCTGATGCCACGTTTCGTGCAGCAGCGGCCGCTCTGTCGCTACTTGTGTCTCGTTGGAACGCTGGAGGATAGTGCCACCGGTGAGCGCAGCGTCTTCAGCGACGCTGGCGTACTTTGTGATAAAATCGTTGTCGGAGAGCACACAAAGCATCGTACTGTTCACATATCGCGGCTTGGCGAGCGAGTCCGAGCACTTGAGCGTTGACGTTGCCGAGACGTCAAAGAGTGACAGGTTCCTGAAGCGATCAAAATCGGCTTGGCGTACTTCAAACTCCTGAAGGCCCTGTGGTTGCGGCTCAAACACGATATTCGACTGGGTAGAAGAAAGCGCATTGGCAGCCACAGTTGAGGTTGCGGCTGTGGATGTGGTCGCGGCTGTGGTCGCGGTTGTGGACACTGCCGTGGGTGAAGTCGCGGTTGCGAGCGCAGTGGTCGTTGACAACGCCGTGGCCGCTACGTACCCAGGCTTGATCACGAGCCGATCAAGGGATTCCGGGAAAATCACACCCGCGATTCGCGTGATCGAGTTGCCCGAGAAATTGAGCGATTCAACAGAGCGCGGGAACGAAAAGTTTTCGAGACTATCCAAGTTGCATCCTGCCAGGTTCCTACGCAAAAAAATGGCGCACGCATCAACAGAGTGAGCTTATTACTCGCGGCAAGCACGCACTACATAACGCGTTGACACTTGAGATATCGTGGGCCCCAACGTACAAGTGTTTCAAGTTGGGTGGGAAGATTGCTTCTTGGATGGTGTCGATAGGATTCCGCGTCAGATTCCTGGAGTAGGCAGCAAGGAAGGAAGAGCAACCCAAGTTGTAAGCATTCTCATTCACGACTTGAGAGCCACACACATATACACACGCAATCAGCATTGGCCACTTACAGCATTGTGATCGTTGCTGGGAACGTCACATTGGCAACCGTCAGGATATCATTGTCACTCAGGTCCCTGTATCAACCGACAATCACAAGATACACGAGGCTTGAAACAAGATGGACTTCACAAAGGCAAACGAGCTTGATCACTTACAGCGTGGTGAGCGTCGGTGGGAACGTCACGGAGTCGAGTGCCAAGAAGAAATTGGCGCTTAGATCGCTGCGTTGACGCAAAGAGAGATAGAGGAGGGGATCGCAATTGTTAGGACTTTTCAAGTGGTGGACTCGAAAAAAAAATCCAGCATGGTAAACAGCAGCTACGCACAGCGTTTGAATGGATGGCGGGAACGTGAACGACTCGATGGATACGAGACTGTTGTTGCGTAAATAACTGCAGCACGCATCGAAGCACACATGATTAGAACGCGAGAAAGGGTCTGGGTTGTAAAAGCGGCGCGCGCGCACATATGTGTGGTCTTGTTCCCTCGTCCAGGTCGGAAAGATTGAACGTAATTGTTATCCAGTCTCCTACAGCATTCGTAGAAGCACACACACACGAAGCGTTAGACCCGCGAGCTCTCCTCTTCCTACAGAACAAAAACAAAAAACAAACTCGCAGTTCTCTCACAGAGTTTCCACACTCGGGGGGATTCCGATGACTCTCTGGATGCCTTGGCCGCGCACGTCCAGGACGTTCACCTTCTCGCCGTTGTCGCTCTCTGTCTCCTCGCCATTCACGGTCTTGCGCTTGCACGAGTTGCCGCTCACGATCACCGCCGAGAGGCCCTTGGAGCCCGTGAGCAGCGTGAAGAGCGACGTCGACGTGGACTCTGCGAGCGTCGTGAGGTCGGAGCACACATCGGCGCTGCCGCTGGAGTCGTCATCATCATCGTCGTCGTCGCCAGCGTTCTCGGAGTCGCCGACGTCCACGGCCTCGCCGAGCGCCACGAAGAGCACGAGCCAGACCGTGAGCAGCGTCAAGATCGCTGTGCGCCGCGCGCGCCTGCCTGTGCTGCCAAATAGCCGAGTCGAGCCTCGATGAGCACGGGCGCGAGACGCAGCCATTTGCTGCTCTGCAGGAAAGCGCATAAGTGCAGGAAGTGCGGCCAACTAATTGCGATACGCGCCAAACAGGGGCGCAGGCCGTCGTAGAGAGCACCAGCGTCAAATGGCCGCGGGGGCAATCGCATTTTCCCACATTGGACGGACAACAGGGGGGTTTGCAATCACCGTTAGGCGAACTAGCTATCTCAGTCTTCGTCCATCACGCCGATTATGCAGATACAGAGACCTGTATCTCCAGAAGCAGTATGTCGATCAGGCAGCTGCGATGGTACGAGAGAGCGCAAGATATCGAATTAAAGAGGAATATGTGCGACTACAGATCGTACTCGTCGGTGCACCCAGGTTGCATAAACGGGCCAGAGTTCAGACCGGCTCGTTTGGGGTCCGACGCACACGAGGAGTTCCTCACCCAGATAGGGAGCGATGACGGTGAGAAGCGGTTTGGATGGGCTCTCGCGGTGTACTAATTAGAATCGGCTGGAGCCCTGGCGATTATGATCACAGACGAGGTGGGATGTTGTGGGAGTGATCCGCCAACTGGCTGCGTCAACGTCAAGGATATCTTTACTGGCGACGGCATTTGGATGGAGCGGCGTCGTCGTGCCGCAAAGCCCACTGCTGCTTCCAGCCGTCGAGCATCGCCTCGATCCCAAGTCATCGGAGCTCGAGCTGCTCTCGGTGCTCTTGCTCGGCGTGCGCCTTCAATTTGGCCACAAAGTACGCCGACTCGGGCTGCTCCAGAATGCGCTTGTCCGCCTTCAGCGCCTCCTTTGCAGTGACCTGGCCCTCGAGGCGCTTGCACAGCGTCTGCTTGATCTCTCGCTTAGTGGCTTCCGAGACGAGTGGGTCTTGTGGCAGGATTTTCACGGCGTCGTAGTTGGCGGCCTTGGCTGCGTCTAGTCGCGCGTACCGCTGCTTGGACTGTTTCTCTTCAATTTGGTCGTTCAGGAACGCGTTCAATTCGCGTCGTCAGATCGCTTGCTCCGCGCTCTGCTGCAGTTTCCGCATCTGCGTCGCCTGGTGACGAACTTCGATCATAGCATTTTCGTTGTCCCGCATGCGAGATGAGTGTTTTCGATGCTCGCTCTCGCGTTCGAACGCGCTCTGCATCGCAAGCGCGTACTGAGAACCAGGTATCAGAAGGCACACCTTTGCGCCATCGGGGAGTCGTTTACTCGCGAGTAAGAAACGAGGCAGTACCTGCGGGCTCGATGTGGCGCTATTCAAGCTTTCACGAGCTAGCGATTGCCTCATGGAATCTAAAGCTGTAGCCGACTTTGAATATTGATGTTGCGTTTTATCTGCGTGCATGAGTGTGTCTCGGTGAGAAAAAAGATCAACTCCCTGGATGAACATGTCCAAGCAACGCACCTCGTTTCTCTTTGTGCTTGTGTCTTCGGTGATCGTGGTCTCGTTCCTTGTGAGTATCCTGATGGTCACCACCACTGTGACTTGCTAGAGCAGCACTCAGGCTCAGCGTTGCCACGCCGATCGTCGTCACCGGCGGAGTTGTCGAGTCGAGGGACAAGGATCGTTGCATCGTTGCTTTATTGTTCGATCGCGCATCAAGAACTCCTGCAGCGAGTGGTGAGCCGCTAGCGAGTGGCGCTCCATACGCCATCGCTGGTCTGCTCTCGCTCTGCTGGCCGACGGACTTGACAAACGCAGGGTTAAATGCGAACGACAGCGCTCTGCCTTCGAGGCAAACAAACCCAACACTGCTGACTCGTAGTCTCCCAGAAGCCACACCTTTCTGGAGTCTGCTGCCGGTGAAAGCGAGTAGCGCTTCTAATGTGCGCACGGCCTGCTCCTTAGGGATATTCACCTCGTGTCCGATGACCGGCATGTTGACGTCCGCGGTCGGGGTCAACGGAGCAGGCGGCGGGCGTTTCCAGGACACGCCGTACGTGGCTGCAAACCGGTCAGCGAGGATAAAGACCGGCATGAGCGGGTGCACGTCTCGAAGGAACGTGAGCTTGCCGAGCACAGGGACATTCACGCCCTTCCTGTTCGCCAGCTGCCGTTGAATGTGCGACTCGAGCGCTTGCCACACACCATCGACTGACGAGCCGAGTAGCTTCTCGTACTCGTAGGACGAACTGCGCAGGTGCTAAGCGCATTCGCTCAAGACGGCATCCCTCCCCATAGCCTCAGCAGTTGGGACGTGGTACCGGCGCCTTGTTAGCCAGCGCCCGCAATCCACGCACGCAAATGCACCAATTAATAGGCAGATGGGCCATGGACTAGAGAGCTTCAGTGTCTCTTGCATACTTTCTGCGTCGTCGGTATTGTTAGTGTCTACTATTCATAGTTGGCAGCAGCATTGCCGAGCGATCACATGGCTACACTTGGTTCGTACTTAATATAGAGTGTACAGTACGCTGTGTGCCTCCGTTGAGGTGGTCCACCCTAATGTAGAGAATCGTGTGCCGTGGGGCTCTGTGGTCAATCAATCACTTCGTCGCTGTTAAAGAGAAATGTCGGGCTCCACGAAGGTGTCGCGCACGTCGCTCCAGGTACGCGCGCGTGCGTGCGCGTGTATACGTTGCGTGACTGAATGACGCGCGGATAGCGCACTAATGAATGTCCGTGTTTGGGCTCCTTTTTTGCTGCTAATCTGGTACTGGCTGCGTAGCTCTACCGCGACTGCATGCGTCTCGCCAAGCACATTGGTGGCACGGTACGCAACGCTTGCCGTGCCTTTGTTTTTCTGCTGGGTTACATGATGTATTCGCTCTTGTGTTGTGCTTTCGCTGGTGCTAAATGGCGCTTTGGTTTGCTCACGACCGGCGCATGCGATGGTGGACGTTGTAGAGCAAGAAGGGGTCGGCGATCAAGAGCTTGATCCGACGAGAGTTTGAAAAGGGACGCCACGAGGAAGACCCCGAGAAGATCGAGGCACTAAAGGCCAAGTGCGTGCGGCTGCGTTTTCTGTTCGTAGCGCGGCATAGTGGTGACGTGACGCTGTGTCATTGTATTGGGGATTTGTTTTGTGTAGCGCCATCCGTGGCCTGAGCAACTACCTCGTGCTCGCTAACTCGAGGTTCGTCCCGTCTTGCTCCTCGACGGCATGTGCATATGAAAAAAAAACACCGCGCATACTCACGCTTGCGTACTTCTCGTTATGCACACACACTCACATACACGTATGCGCATGGCACCTCCAGCAAGGACAAGCAGCTCCAGAACGCCATGAAGACCCAGCAGCCAGCAGACGCGTCGGGGCCGCCGCAAGCCGAGTACCGTGATCTATAGCGTACTAGCCACACATAAACAACCTCACTCCGCAATTCCCCCTCCCTAAGGTTTTTTTTCCTATCCGGGTCATTCGCTTTTAGCTCGCTAGCTCTGATATCTTTTGCCACGCAATCGAACACAAAAGCATGAGCATGAACCGCCGAGCTCTCGCGCGCCAAGCGGCCGGCGCCAAGGCCACAGCGATGGCGGCGACCCCGCCGCAGGAAAACTTGGGCGTGGAGAACGTGACGCGCAAGCTGGAGGCGCAGCTCGCGGCCGGCGACTTCTACGGCGCGCTGCAGATGTACAAGACGCTGTTCATGCGCTTCCTCAAGGGCGAGCCGGACGCCGCGCAGCAGGAAAAGGCGATCGAGCTGGCGCTCGAAGCCTCGCTCTGCCTCGTCAAGCGCGAGCAGAACACGGCCGCCACCGAGATGGCCAACCTCATGGTCTCGGTGTACTCGGACTTCCACTTTGGCGTCGACGAGACCACGAAAGGTAAGGAAGGAAGGAACGGGGGAAGTGAGCGGATCAATGCTGGATGGCATGGCTTGCTGTGGATGTGAGCTTGTGTCGCTTACACGTGCAACCTTGCGTTTACTGTTTTAAATGTGTTATATAGACCGCATTCGCAAGATCAACGCGGCGTTCGTGGAAAAGCCGCAGTTTAGTGCCGACCTCGCGGTGTTTCTGAAGAACGCAGTCAAGTACGTTGTCTGCTGCTGTTCTCACACGAACGTGCGCGTACGCGGGAAGCTTGTGGATTGGTAAGATCGCATGTGTGTGCGCTTTGCTTGCTGTGCGTATGAAATCTGTGCGTCGTGGCAGATGGTCGTCCGTGGAGGGAAGCCGCAAGCGCGGCGATCCAGAGCTGCAGCTGCTGCTCGCGCGCGCGCACCACAAGGCCGGCGACTTCACGCACGCGGCCAAGCACTACCTGCATGCTGAGAACCCGAGCGAGTTTGCGGCCGTGCTCTTTGAGTGGTCCACGCACGGCTACCAGAGCGAATACGACTTGTACCTGGCTCGCGTCGTCTTGCAGTACGTCTTTGATGCGTGTGCATGCGGCGTCCATGTGGCTTACTTGCGCTCTGTTGCTGCTAGGTTCTTGAGTCTGGAAAACTTGCGCGACGCCAACACTCTGCACGACGCGTACGTGGCCAAGTGCAAGGACGCCAAGCGATCCATGGACCTCCCGCTATTCAACTTTGTGCGCTTCCTGCTGCTCACGCTCGAGGTACGATGCGTATTTATTTACAAGCGCCAAATCTGATATTGGTATGTATGCTGAATGCCGCTTGATGTGCTTGTCCGATCAGCGCGACGCGCTGCCTCTGTTCCAAGTGCTGCAGGAACGATACACTGCCGCGTTGTCTCGCGATGCGTCCCTAAAGAGCGTACGTGTGCTGTCCCCCTTCGTGTTTGCTGCATAGCAGCGCTTTTGGATGCGTCGCTGACCTGTATGTGTCGTGTGGTTTGCTGCGTAGTATTTAAGCGTGATTGGACAGAAGTTCTACGGCCTTCAACCGCCGCGAAATGGTCTCAGCTCGCTTCTGGATATGTTTTCCGGGGGGATGTGAGAGTGCGGTCGCTTTGAAGCCAAGCAAAACAACCAAAGCGCGATCACGATTGCTCCACCCGCTTCTTTATCTCTCTCTCTTTGCGTGCTGGTTCTGAACGTAAGTCAAACAAATGGAAGTACAAAATGCATCCGTGGACCAATCAGTGTCGAGTGCTTCCTACTGCTCGTCGGCGTTGGCGCGCGCATTTCTCGCCTGCCGCTCGATTTCCTCGATCTTGACAAGCGCCGCGGACTTGATCGGCATGATCTTGGGCTTGCAGAGCACTTCGGTCAGGTTCCCGCGCTCCGAGTACACGAACCCAGCTTTCGGGAGCACCTCCTAGATTTGCAGCCGCTGATGGGTCTACAACACAGACGAATCAAGAGTCAAAACCGCGTGGTGCATGCGCGCTCACAGGACGAAAGCGGCCGTCGACTCGCCTGCATGATCGAGATCCTGCTTGTCTTCCATGGAGCAGCAGACTCTCTGAATGGCGCTCCTCGGCGCCTGCACCGCGTGACTCTTCGATAGATTTGGTTTCGCAGAAGAAAAACAAAAAAAACAACGAGGTCATCGAAAGCGTGCACTGCGGCGGTTCTATTCGGTTTCGCTCTCTAGAGTTCCATACTATATCCATCATCATCCAGCCCTTCGGAAGGCCTCTTTACTTACCCATCGCGCCATCTTGGTTCCCGTTGGCGGCGGCAATTACAGCTTTTGCTTCTTCGAGGCGCTGGGTTTCCTCTGCTGGTGGGATTTACGCTTGAGGTTCTCCACCATCGCCTTGAGTTCGCTCTTCGAGTCGCCCGCGGACGGCGGCGCCGTCGCCGACGCTGGCGCGCGCGCGGGTTGCGTGCCCGAGTTGCCGGCCTTTTCATTGCGTTTGCGTCGCTCCTGGAAGATCTTCTGGTTGGCTTCGGTTTTCTTGAACTTTGAATCCGTCGGGTCGAGCTGGAATTGCGAACCCTTGGCGTACAGCGCACCGAAACGAGGATCCGCGGCGTCAAACTCGAAGCCTTCCTGGAGACCCGCCTTCTTCTCGAGCTTCTTCATCTCCTTCGCCTTTCGCTTGCCCTTGAGCTTCTTGACCTTTTCGCTCAGTTGGATCTTCTTCAGGTCGAAGTTGCGGTCACCGCCATCTTCGCCATCGTCGTCCTCATCGTCGCCCTCGATTGCCTCGCGAAGCAACTTGACCTGGTTGACGCCGCCTTTGCCCTTCTTCTTGAGCACTTCCTTTTGCTCGCGCTCCAGTTGCTTCTGCTTGGTTCGCTTTTCGTGGAGCTTTTGGTTCTTTTTCTGCTTCTTTTCACGCGCATAGCGCTCGAATGGGGTCTCGTTTTCTTCTAACTCGCGCTGCTTCTTTGCCTTCAAGATATCACCCGCGCCAGGCGTGAACGTCACCTCCATCTCGCCTTCCTGGTCGCCGTCGCCACCAGCATCGCTGGCAGAGCCATCATCATTGTCATTAGCGCCATCGCTCTCGTCCTCGGCGTCGCTTCCGAGCAGCATCTTGCGGTACCGGTTCTTGAGCTTCTTCAGCTTGGCGTCCTTCTTTTTATCCGGCTGCGCAGCACTCTTCGCGTCCTCCTCGGCATCGCTGCCATCATCCGCAGCGCTGTCACTGTCGTCTCCACCCTCATCCGACGAGTTGTCCGACGCCAAGTACGCCGAGAAATCGTTGTCGTCGACGTTTTTCCAGTCCGCTTGGCGCGTGAGCAGCTCGAGGCGGTTGTCATCGTCTTCCTCCCACGTGAGCTTCACGTCCGTGTTCTGCAGGGCCGTGGTCGCGAAAATCGACGGCTTGTACGTGTCTGGCACAGACGTGCACACGTCCTTGGGCTTGTTCGTGAACTCGATGTCGTCGGGCACGAACCGCAGATCGAGCACATTCGACGACGTCTCGTACTCGAGCTGGTCGCAGTTGTCAAAGATCGCGCTCGCAGTCTTCACCGAGTCGCACGTGACGATCGCGTAGTAGTACTTGAGCTTCTGCAGCTCGTACTTGCGAAGCTTCTCCGCGTCGAACCCGTTGTCCTGCTCCGCGCTCACGCTTTTCTTGACGCCCAGAGGATCGTCCGAGTCGTACTCCTCGTCGTCCTCATCTTCGCTGTTCGCGGACTTTTCGTTGTCATTCTCCTCGTTCTCGTCGGCGCTTTCCTCCTCCGCCGCCTCGTCATTCTTCTTCTCCTCTTTTTTCTTCTTCTTGTCGTCATCGGCCCAGAGGTCCTGGGGACCATGCTGCTCCTCTTCTTTCATCTTCTGGAGACCGTAGTCCGACGGGTAGATCGTGACGTCGCGCATGGCGCCCGTCGCAGGCGCAAACGACTGGCAGAGCGCAAAGATGTCGACGGCACGGATGCGCGTCCAATCGCAGTTTTGCACGGCAAAGCGCTTCGTTTCTCCGCCCATAGGCACGTCTTCTTTGTCGGACTCCGGCTCCGATTCCTCGGCAGCGTCGTCCGAGTCGGCATCCGAGTCTGAGCTGTCGTCCGAGTCCGAGGCGAGCTCACCGCGCGCCATGAGGTTCAGGTACTCGAGCCGCGTGAGCTTTTCGTCGTTCTTGGCGACTTTGCCGCCGTTCGAGTCTTCGTCTGAGGTCGTCGACGACGACTCCGTCGAGCTCTTCTTCACCTGCGCCTTCTCTTCCTCGTCGTCGTCGTCGTCGTCGTCTTCTGCCGCATCCTCCTCGTCATTTTGATCATCTTCTTCGTCTTCCAGGCGGTAGAACTTCTTCAGGTCGTTGCTCTTCTTCTCGATGCGGCGGCCGTACTTGTCGTACTTGCCCTGGCCGCTCTGGAAGCGCTCGTCCTTGAACACGCCCGCAAAGCGCTTGTCGATCTGCAGCTTGTTCTTCCGCTTCGAGTTACGCGCAAATCGCTACAAGAAAACAGCAACAAGCAGCAGAATACAACAGCAGCGCATAGAGGACACGTCAGCACACTATAATCCTAAGAGAGCATCCCATCACGCGCAACGCACGCAACAAGCGCCATGGCACGCACCGGGTCGTTGTGCACTTTCTGGAACCGCTGGTCTTTCACTGGCGCAGACATCGCAGCGCTCGTGTGTGTACGTGTGCTGCTGCTGCTGCTGCGGATTCGCGCGTGAATGTGTCGGAGCCCAGTCGCCGCGCTTCGGATGGACGTGTGTGTCGTTTTGGCAGAATGCTGCAGACCAATGCACGCACCCAAACTTAACTGGAGCCCAATCACTGTGCACATGCGAACTTAGTGGGCGGAAGCGCACCTTCGTGCGACATCAAATGTCAAAAACAGGTAACAAAAGGAGGATTGCAAAAAATGTAACATGAGGGGGTTTTGTTAAGAACCTACTTGGCAGCAACAACATGGCTACAATTGAGCTGTTCACTAAACTTGTGGCTCCCAACCGAGAGAATGGCGAACTGCAATCGCGGGATCTGCGAACATTTGTCATGACGCCGCCTTGTTCTTGGCTTACGCGATTAGAGTGGGGGCAGACAGAGAGGCGCCAGTAAGTTGTCAGGTTGTCACCAAAACCAGCCTTGCGCCTGTTTTCGTTTCTCCTGATCGCAACACGCACACACCGAGAGAGAAACGCACACGCGTGGGTTGAGCTGTCTGTCAACGCGCCTCGATGGACGACACAAGAGTGAGCGAGCGTCTGCACAGAGCAGCATACCTGCACCGCTGTGACTTCGGCTGCGGAAAAGTTGAGCACCGTTGCGATCGCTGTCTCCATGTGCTCTTTGCCCTCGTCCTGGTCGGACGTCATGTACTTGTACACGATATTCTTCAGATACTCGTTCGTCGTGGTCGCGTTTGGCGGATCAAAGCCCGAGAGACTGCTCGTGGACTCGTTGCTCATGCGACGCAACGCCGCCGTGCTGATCCCGTTGTTGCGGCTCACAGTGCGATTACTCGGAGGTCCGCTGCTGCCCAGGATGTCGTGCTGCTGGTACTGCGCCTGCATCTCGTTCAGCTCCTTTTCTTTCTGTTCGACGGCGTTCAACGCACGTTTGCGGTATTGCGCAAACTCCTGGCGCAGCAGCTGCAGATCCGAGCCGTTGTTGAAGCCGTTCCCACTGCCGTGGCTATTTGCCAGGACCCGAAGATCGTCCATCTTTTTCTCCATCTCGTCTTTTTCACGCACAACCTGCTCGTATCTGTCGAGTAAAGACAGAATGCCACACGGATTTAGTCTACACTATCAACACGCGCCAACGCTCAAGACTACTCAAACAGCCGGCCAGCCGTACCGTTCTCGCCACTCCGTCGCGAGCACCGTTTCGCCCATCGTGCCGCTCAGTTTCTCGTAGTCCTTCATCAGTTTCTCAAACTTTCGCCGCCACTCGAGTTCCTACACGCACATGATCGATGCATTGAATGCTCAGCGTGCGAACCATTAAAGGGATTCCACGCACGCATCACTAGCGTACCCGTTCTTCGGTCTCGGTTTGCGCCTTTGTGAGTCTGCGGATCTGGACGCGGGCTGATTGAAGTTCGTTCGAGACATCGGTCTCGGAGATCTGTTCGGCTTGACGAGCGACAGCACTTGCACTCATCTACACGTTCAGGAGCGCACCGCATTCAGCATCTTTATACAACAATGCATGGCGATAAAGTTCAACAAACCTTTCGGATCTCTGCGTCTTTCTGTTTTCGAGTAATCTCTATGGGATGGCAGCAAAAGGGACAGCGCCATCGTATCCACAACGCATGGTAGCGTGAGCGCTTTTCAAAATTCCCAACCAATCCATTTGGCGTTTGCTTTACCTGCTCGGACTCGGTATCGTCGAAACTCTTCTTGCACGCGATCAATCTCGTCCTTTAGGTCTTTTTTCTACACAGCGACGCATCGAATTCGACATGAGGGGTATAACAGCAAACGGCAAGCATGGGGGGATTTGCGCTGAGGCAAACGACTACGTACCGCGCGCTCAGATTCGTAAGGAGTGAGCGACAGCTCGGGAAGCACGATGGGCTCCCCCGACGCGCGATTCGTGTACGCGCGAACTTCGTCGTCGCTGTCAAAGCTGTGCCACGCGTAGTCCTTCGTGTCGTCCATGTCGTTCTCGTTCGCGTACTCGACGAGGCACCAGAGGGTCTTGCCGTACGCCACTTTGTGCAGAATGCGCTTCGGGTCTCGTGTGTCGGCGTCTGGACGCCACGAGTGGCTCGAACGCATGCTCTTTGCAGCCTACCACGTATTCGAGGTATTCAAGCAAGATCCATTGCATATCATCAGATCAATCGCCCCGCCATCAAGTCATTCAGGAACAACATGCATGCGCCTTCACGGACCTGCTCGCGTAGCTGTTCGATAGTCGCATCCTTCTCGGCGATCTCGTGCTTGCTGTTGTCGATACTCCGCTTCGCCATCGCTAGCAATCGCTTCAATTTCGCTTCCTACAGGCAATTTGTCCACCGGATGTCGTTAGCGTCTCCATGCGCGTCATACTACTGCCTGCGAGCATCCTTAACCATCTACCGTTTCCTCCAGTTCCTGGATCTTGGCGCTTTTCTTCGCTAGCAGCATTTCCATCCGCGAACTGCGCTCTTTCCACGCGCGCAACTGCATTAGCAGCTCGTTATTGGCCGAAGCAGCAGCGCCAGCTGCTGCCTGCGAAGCGCCACTCGCATCCTGCTGTTGCACCGAGGGCTGAGGCGTAGCTGCTGCTGCTGCCGGCGATGCATCACTCGCAGGACCCAACTGCTCGTCTTCCTGCGGCTGCTCGATCTCTGACTCATGTTCGGACGGTGGCGTCGATTCGGAACGTGGCGACGATGAGCGCGATGACGACGCCGCTTCTTCGTCCGCGGCGACAGCAGCTACGCGCGACATAACGAGCCGTCCGCCATCAGTGCTCGCACCACCTCCCGCCATTATCAAATCCATGCATATACGTACCGTCGTCCGTCACGCGGGGCTCTGCCGGCGCGCTCTCCATGATGCTGGCAGACGGATATGATGGAGCTTCCCGGATTCTCTCGTCTCTTCTTTCCCCGTGTCAAACGAGCAGCCATTAGAAACGAGCATGAATGTCGCTGCTCATTTCTATTTCTAAAATCGAGTAAAACGGGAGGCTTCTAACCATGGCGTGCACACACAATTTCTAACGTTTCTATGTCGGTTAGAATACCACATTCGCCACGCCAACAAACAAAGAGGTACAAACGAAAATGGACGTCGGCGTGCTCGCGGGGCTCTATGGCGGCATCCCCGCGCGCGTCGTGGAGCGCGCCAAGGAGTACATGCGCGTGACGGTGGCGCGCAAGTCGGCGCGCGTGGACCTCACCACGCCCGTGGCGTGTCTGCTCGTCGCCGGCAAGTCCATGGAGGAGACGCTCGACCAGAAGCGCCTGAGCTCGCTCGCGGGCGTGAGCCACCGCCTCGTCGAGCAGAGCATGCGCAAGATCCTGAACGCCGTGGGCGTCAAGTCCATCGTGCAGACCACGCCCGCAGCGCTGTGCATCCGCTTTGGATGCGAAGCGATCACGGAACTGGTGAACCGCGTGTACGCAGAGTACCAGGTAACTTTGCAGGGCATGACTGCTGTATTGAGTTTTATTTTTCCGTCTTGCCTTGTTCATGTGCATCATCATGGCGTTTGCATCGTACACACCAGGTTGTCGTGGAGAGGTTATCGCGGGGCAAAGGCAAGAGTCGCGTGTTCGACTTCCGTGAGCCCGTGTTTGCCGCGGCGTGTCTGTATGCATGCAGCAAGCACGCGAGTGTAAGCACTCGCTTGGCAGCATGGTGGAGATATGCCGCTTGTCCTCGCTGCTCTCACACGATTGAAATTCCCTACTGCAGCTGCGCGTGGACAAAGTGAAGCTCCTGAATGCCGTCTGTGGGAACCCCACATCCTTCGAGTCGATCGTGTCTTCCATTGAGGTATGTGAGTGTCCATGTGGACTCATTCCACGCTGCGTATCGGCTAATGGCGTTTGTGTTTGGGAAAACTAAACGCAGGTCCACTGCAAGGCGTCTCTGAGCGGCACCGTCATCTCTCGGCGAAAGCGAGTCGCGACACCTGTCAAGGAGTCTGCAGCTGTGCTCGCGGACGCTGTCGATAAGGAACAACTCATGCGGGCCCGACAATCTCTGTTCCAGAGTCCGCCTGGGAAGACCCCACATAAAGCGCTTCGGCGGATCTATGAGCGCACTCAAGGAAGCGGACAAGGTATCGATGCGCTTGGAAACTGGCGTTCATGCCCGACACTGACGTCGAACGATTGCTTCCTACTTTGTGATGTTGTCACAGATTCGCTGGACCAAGAATCCCCAACGCGAGCGCGCACGCCCAAGCGGAAAGACGCGATGGCCGCGTCGGCAAGCGATTATGCGGCTTGGCGAGCGAAAGCACTCGAGCATATGAGACGCCAGCCCGAGGAAGTCGCGTAAAGTTGAATGAGATCAGAGAAAGCGGCATGGAGATGCGATGGGAGCGCGAGAGGCAGCCACTCCGCAGCATCCACCACGACGCAGTATTTACGCAGAAGCACTCTCTTGTGTCGATGATACCTTGGAAGCTCGATGCGAGGAGAAACAAAAAGAGTGAGCGAAGTGTGAAATCTATTGAAGGAAGACAGATACGATTGTCGCTCGTGCAACACGCTGATTCACCAACATCTGACGACTGCTTTGATTGTCAGAGAACAGGGCGTCTTCTATCCTTGTGTACGCTGAAATGGGCCTCCACCGACCCCGGCATCGACGCACGGTTGGTTCGCATCGCTCTGGGACGCAAGCGACGTCTGCTGGCCCGTAGACGTCGACGCAGCACCCACAGGCAAACCAGTGGTGCTACCAGGAGCATCAGAGGAACTCTCAAAGCGGCCGCGGTACGCCCAAAGGCCAAGCGCAGGGTTCGAGATGTAGAAAAAGCGTTCGTTGCCGTCGCTTGACGTGTTCCAGCCATCCTGCAGCGTCTCAATCGGGTATTTTTTGCTCATTTCGGCGAGATCGCCGTACGCAAAGCCCACGCCTTTCACTTCCTCCTTGGTCAAGTGGCCGGGGCAGTACTTGATCGTGAAGCGTGCTTCCGAGGATCCGTGGATCAAGTGCGCGACTGCACTCAGGTTTTTCATGAGATCGCGGTTCGCGCCCAAATGCGCAAGCACTTCCTGCAAAGCCACGCAATGTTAGAACGAGGGAAACAAAACAATATTTCCACATACTGTCTATCACAAGCTCACAAGACGAGACGTACCGGCGTAGTGCGGTATCCGTACTTGCGAATCAACTCGTCGATACGCTGGTCTTCGCCGAAGCGATGCACGCCAGGCGCCAGCACGATGAGCTCTCCACCATCGGCGATCGCCATGCGCGTGCGGTAAATGCTTTTGTTTCCGAGCCACGTCGACTTGAATTCATGCGGGTCCAGGTACACGACAACTTTGTCGAGCGGTTCATCCAGCAGCTGGAAGTTCACTTCCAGCGACAACTCGGCAGCCTTCATGAAACACTCTTCGTCATCGCCGATAAACACTCCGCGCGTCACGAGTTCGCCATCATCACCGCGGCCGATCACGGTCTGAACGTACACGATCGGCAGTTTCTGCAGGAAATGGGTCGACGCGTAGTTCAGGATGCGTCGCAGCGGGTTGTCGGCGCGCCCCATCATGCGCTCCATGCCGTACACGGCGCCAATGAAGTGCGAAAAGTTGATGGCCTCGCTGCCGCCCGTGCCGACAAAGATGTTCTTGTTATAGTTGGCCATGCCCATAACTTCGTGCGGCACGACTTGGCCAATCGAGAGGATCAGGTCGTGGCCTCCATTCCAGAGCTACGCGTAGTGCGACTCACATTAGTAGCTGCAGGATACGCAAAGCCAAGAGCTATCCCACGCACGCGCTTACCAGCGAGTTGATTTGCGCGGGCCACGGCTCGTTCACCTTGCCGTCGCTCGCTTCGCGCACGAGCTCGGCCGGGACGTGGCCGATCGTTACCACATCGTTTCTGCGTCAAACACGTTGAACCGTCAGCATCCATCCCCCTTTTACCTTGTTGGGTGATTAGTCTCGCGGTACTTCAAGCAGTCCCTACCTCCAGTCATGAATGCGGAACAGATCGTGCGGCATGGAACCAAACATCTACGTATCGCCAACAGCACAGCCACAGTGTCTTAACGCGGTTAGCGAGTGCGGTTCGTTTGCAAGTGGCGCCAAGCGCTGTCGCACGTGCCTTGGAGATCTCTTCTTCGGTCATGGGCGCGTGCGTGCCGAGCGCGGGGAGCACATCCTTGACGTTTTCCTGCAAATGCTCGTACGCGTACTGCGAGATCGCCCCCGATTTCCTGCACGACCGCACGCGCGTACGTACACATGCCACACAATAGCGCCATGAGCTTCCCACATCAGCACAGACGCATACACTGAAAGCAATGCGCGATTCACGCGCTTACGAGTGGAAGCGCGTGAAGTCCGGCGGCACAATGGCCACGTTCTTGTAGCTCGCGCCGCGCGCGGCCTCGAGCTGCTGCAGGTTGTCGTGCACGATCTCGCGCAGCCGCGCGTCCGAGATGACGGCCGTCGGCGAGCCCTCGGCGAAGAAGAGCGGCATCGTGGGGAGCAGGCGGCAGCAGGAAGGAGCTGCGAGGGAGGCTTCCAATCGGAGAATGAGCGAGCGCCATGTTGAACTCAGGGAGCTGGTTGGAACTGGAGCCATAACGCAATCACGCTCCCGTGATTGAACTTGGAGGAAAACTGAAGCCATGAACAATGCCATCGTATCCGTAATTAGATCTAAGATCCGAAAAACTGGAAAACGGATCATTTGTTGGCTTGACGCTTGGCTGGAGTTTGGGAAAACAAGGACACGAACTATTGAAAAGCCCAATTATGGAGCGCTACTTTGAGGTGCGCGGCAAGGTGCAGAACGTGATGTTCCGGCAGACGGTGATCCGCGCGATGATCAAGCGCGGAATCGCGGGCGGCGCGTCGAACGACAAGGCGGACAAGGCGCTCGTGCGGCTCACGCTGCGCGGCGAGAGCGAGCGCGTCGACGCGTTCGTGGAGCTGCTGCGCAAGGGCACGCAGCTGAACGACTGGGGCGCGCGCGCCACACTCGTCGACGAGATCGCTGTAGACGCTGACGCTGCGAAGGAGACGCACGCGCAGTGGGCGCGGCCGCATCAGGTGACCACGGACAACGTCGACTCGAAGAACTGGAACCCAAACGTCACCATGTTCATCTGAGATAGTAAGTGAACAAAAAAAGTATCTTTTGGGGTTAAACTGCGTGGGGATTATGGGACAACTTCGCGAATCTCCTGCTGCGCTTGGACGTCAACACGATAAACAGAAGCAGTCCAAGAATTGTATGCTTCGCATTGGCGTGTTGCTGCACCACGGACTGCGCTGACTTGCGCTTGTTTCTCCACATAGAGCGGCCATTTATCGAGTCCTATCCCGTCAAATGTCAAGTTGCGGCTTGCAAGCAGCTCCGAAAATGCGAAAGAATGCGTCTCTGAACGGCACGGACATCGCTAGACACAAGAGTTGTGTTTTATGCGATTGATGCTGCGCTGCTGGGAGCAAAGTCGCCTGCGTCAAAAGAAAAACTCGCTAACCACTTGAGGACTGGGTACGCGTCATCGACACAAGCTGGGAAAGAAGGAGAGGCGAAGAAATCTGCCTCGTGTGCTTATCCAAATGCTATTATGTAAACCGTTAGCACAGGAAGGTAGGTAGGTACCAATGCGTTTCTCTTTACCGCCATGATGCGCCACCCCACAAGCCTATACACGCTGTCTAGCTTAGTCGTCGTCACTGTCGTCGTTGCCACGTGGCGGACCGCCGCCAAACATGCCCGAGATGAGCGACGCGGGGTCCTGCGTTCCCATTTCCTCCTGCGCCTTCTTGAACTCCTCCGGGTCTGCAGCATGCATCGGCGTAGAATGTGAGCTCACATACAACAGCAGATCATGCGCAGCATGAGGAAAACAAGCAAAAGCGCAACGTACCCATCATGCTCTCCGAGAGCTTTGGCAGGATGTAGAGCAGCCCAATGGGCACGATGACGGTCAGGAACGACGGGTTCATGATCAGCGACAGGATGCTGAACTTCTCGCGCTGCTCAAAGTACGCGAGCTCCGTCACGGCTTCGGCCACGAGCGGGTGGTCGGCACGCAGCTTCGCGGCGCCCGGGTATTTGTATTCGAGCGCGCGGATCACGCCGTCGTCCGCGACGTCGAGCTTGAACTGGCTGAACAGGTACTGCGCCGACGGGATGTCGACGACGTAGCGGCCCGGCGCGACGTCACGGAACACGAACGAGCCGTCGGCGCACGCGTACGTGACCTGCTCGCCGCCGTTCAGCAGCACCTTGAACGGCGCCACTTTCTCGGCGCCCGTCGGGTAAATCGTGCCTTGAATTTCATACGCACTGCAGACCACGAGACACATCACGACACTGTATCCGTTAGAGACGCGCAAGGGCAGCGAGCAGCAGCTACGTGTGCACGTCGAGAGCGACGCGACTGCGCTTGTGGCAGCGACGGCGGAGGACGTACGCGGCCGTGGCGACCAGCAGCAGCGCCGCGAGCGCGAAGGTGCGCGCGAGTCCCAGCATCGTTCTGTGTGTGAGGGCTTATGCAGTGAGGGAGGGGGGCATTTCTTGACACACGCACCTTCACCGCCTCTCTAACTTATAAATACGTACAACCTATAAAGTGATATTTGGTGTTGAGCTTCTTGCTTCACTGTTCAACTGCAAGCGTCGAAACTCCATCATCTCTTTTACTTTATATTTGTTTTTTATTTTAGGGAGTCGCGTTCCCTCATTCGGTGCCACGGTATTTTTGTCCCTTGTGCGTTCAGTTCCTAATTGGACGGCGGGCGGAAAAATCACTATTCTACTATTCTAAATGACCGACATGGCGTCGCCGTCGCCCAAGTCGCCGCCCGTGAGGCGCCCGAGGGGGTCCGCGGCGGCGTCGGCGGACGCGGCAGCGAGCAAGCGGCGCATCTGCTTCCAGCACAAGTGGCTCAGCAAGTTCGCGCTGCGCATCACGGGCGTGGACGCCGACTCGTCCGAGGTCGTGGCGCTTGCGTGCCGCCTCTGCGAGAAGTATGGGCGCGAAAAGGTGACGCTCGACGAGGACGGCGCGCCCAAGACCAAGCGCCGCCGCACGTCCAACGTCAAGCACTTCAAGCCGCCATGGCGCTCCGACAACATCGCGCACCACGCGCGCGATCAGCACGCGCAGCGCTTCGCCGCGTACTCGGCGCTCACGGAGAAGCAGAAGGAAGCGTACCTCGAGTTCACAGGCGCGGCGTCACACGAGACGATGGATCCGCTGGCGTTGCAGGGGGGACCCGCACCCGAACTCGATACACTTGGAGGTCCGGACGCCAGCGACCTCTTGGCTCCGAGTGGGGCGCTGCACAGCGGCGGCAATGCACGCGTCGTGGGCCTGATCGACGGACCGATCGTGGACGCGATCCTCGCGGACGTGCTGCTCGACGCTGACAGCGAACACGCAGAGCTCGTGCACGACCGCGCGAAGGTGCTCGGAGCCTTCACGCGGCAGACCAGCGGCGGAAGCGCCTACGTGTACGTCGTGTCCGTGCCCAACAAGCTCGAGTTCGAGTTGTGTCTGCAGTTCATGGCGGCAGGCGCGTCGTTCCGTCAGTGTGCGGATATGCTGCAGAAAGCGCAGGAGAAAGCGGCTAAAGAACGGCTCGGGGTCCAGTCCACGATCGCGGACGTCGTCCGCTTCGCGCGGTACGCGACGGCGATGAACTTCCAGGTGCTGTCGTCGATGCTCGAGGCCGCATGGGCGTTCTCCATCATTCTCGACGGCGGCAGCGAACGCCAGAGCTCGCACGTGGACGTCCGCGTGCGCGTGGCGCTGAGCGACTACCGCATCGTGGACGTCCACATGCTCGCGCTGCCGATCGCGGAGCGGCACCCGGGGCGTTTGTTCGTGCACGATACGCTGGCCAAGCTCTTGACGTCGCTCCACGAAGGTTGGGAGCGGAAGCTCGTGGGCATCGTGTCCGATGGCGCGTCGAGCCTCACGGGCCGCTTCAACGACGTCGTCGCCAAGCTGCACCAGAGCACGCCGTCCGAGGGTTGCTACCGGGTCTGGAGCGGCGCGCATCAGATCCAAATGGCCGTCGACACGCTGTTCGACCAGCTTTTCGACGACAAGTTCGTGCAGGACCTCGCGGTGGTCACGAGCCATTTGCGCGGACAGCAAGAGCTCATCGCGGAGATGCGCTGCGTGTGTCCTCGCTTCGTGGACACGAGTTGGGTGGCCATGGGGCGTCTTGTGGACTGGTTCACGGTCAAGCGTGTGGCCGTGAAAACGTACTTTGACGTGAAGACGCCGTCGTGCGCGCCGTCGGCCAAGTGGTGGGTGTTCATGGCGGCGCTGAAGCGGTTCATCGACATTGTCAACTCGACCTTGCACAAGATCGAGGGGCTCACGGTGCAGCTGGGCCAGCAGCGCGAGATCATCGACGCGATGGTCGCGGAGCTCGTCGAGGTCGGATACGTGCGCGGGCCATACGAGAACCTCTTTGAAGCGCGCGAGTTCGATTTGGATGAAGGCCACAAGTTCGTGTTTGGCGCGTACTACACGACGCATCGCGGCGCGGCGGCGCTGCTGGAAGATCTCGATCCGTTCGTGTTTGAGCTCGTGGAGGAGTTGAAACAGCGCAACGCCACTGGCGAATACGAGGCGCTGGTCGCGAATGTCGCCTACCTCTTCGGTGAGAGCGTGCACGAGCTGTCCAAGATCGTCGTCGAGCGCAGCCACACGTACGAGGCGAAGCTCCCGTCGGTGCTCCCGCATGAGCTCGTGCGGCTCTCGGGGTCGGACTTGAACCACTTGCTGCGCACGCACCAGCAGCGGTTGCTCGCGACGTACAGCAAGGAGGAGACGACGCAGGTCCACCACGAGCACGCGCAGCTCAAGACCGCGTACATGCGCGACGCGTCGTTCAAGGCGCAGATCGACCGCATGGACAGCTCGTGGAGCTTCGCCAGGGCCTGGGCGAGTATCGGCGACGTGTACCCTCGGCTGCTCAACTTTGTCGCTGGCCTGGCGACAGTGTTCCCCGACGCCGCGGCGCCCATGGGTACGTCGGACGTGCTCGGGTGCGAACGCAGCAGCGACTTCCGCACGTCGTTCGTGGATTTCGCGCTCGAGAGCGCGCTGCAGTGCAGACAGTACCCGGCGCTGCAAGCGATCGCGGCGCAGATGGGCTTTTAGGTTGGTTTGTTTTTGAGACAAAAGAGAGTGCGTTCGCATGCATTGAAAAAAGGCGTCGTGACGTATATTAGGGCAACCGAGCGCGCGCAATGCGATTGATCGCCACTCGAAGCTGGCGGTGGAAACGTAGCAGCTATTTAACAGCCCACCTCGGGCTTAGCTCTGCATTTTTCACATTCACATGTTCAAGCGCCGCGCATTGTCAGAATCACCGCATTGTTACAGGTGCGAGAGGAAGAGCGAGACGCACCTGCGGGCCGCGCTGCACCATGGCTTCGGACACGACCTTCATGGTGTCAATGTATCGGTTGATGCAGAGCGCGAGGCAGTTCTGCTGCTTGCTGTCGAGCTTGCCCGCGGGGCGCGTGATGCACTTGTCGAAGCACTTTTCCTGCAGGTTCTGCGTCAGCTCCTGGAGCGCCTGCTGTTGCACTTCCGAGCGGACCTAACAGACAAGATCCAACAGCGTGAGGCGCGAGGGCACGAGCGTCCGCGTGGCGCAGCAGACGCACGTACGCGCATGAGGAGCTCATTCTTCTGGGCGGCGGTGAAGTTCTGTTGGTCCATTCTGCTCGCGGGTTCCTTCCTTCCTGGTTATGATCTGCACAAGTGGAGACAAAGCTCTGGGCACCATGGAAAACGAGGCGCGGTGTTACCTTCGTGCAACCTTCAAGCCTGCATGACTCCATGGTAGTCAGAATCGTCGACTTTGATGGGTAACATCCACGACAGATCCTCAATCACAAAGCAAGGTGGCTTGAGGGATCAAAAGCGGGTGGAAACATTGGCCATGGCCCATTTTCCATGCTCTTTTTGGATGCCAGCGGCCTGATTGCTGCTGCAGCGCCACTTTGCAACGCTCGCCGTGCAGCACAACAGCAGCCATGCACGCCCCACTGGACCGCCCGCACCCCGACTGCCAAGAGGTAGTCGCTGCTGCTGCTTCCTGACCATGAACGCGGCGCCTGCAAACGATGTGGAATTGAGATCCTGTGTGTGTGTGGCTGCGATGTCACTCTAGGTGATCGTGGCGCTGAACCTGTGCCATGAGGAGAACCCGCGCATGAAGTTCTTCGGCGCGTGCAACGAAGCGAAGGTGGCGCTGGACAAGTGCTTCAAGAAGGAGAAGGAGCGCAAGCGCGACGAGAACCTGCGCCACGCGCGCGCCTCGGACGCGTACGTGCGCCAAAAGATGAAAGAGCGCCGAGAGCGCGAAGCATAAGCAGCGCAAGATGCCAAGTGAGCCAGAGAGAAAGCGCAAAGCCACGGGTGGTGGGGAGCGGACCTCCAATGAATGCATGTCTTTGTGTCTAATTAAAACGGAATAAACGACAAAACTAGCACGATGCGTTTGGAATATAGCAGATTGGCAGCGAATTCCTAGACCGTGCGTGGCAAGTGCGCTGTTCAGCAAAGGCGATCAAACACCAAGCTGAAGGAACCGGTCGGTACAAAACTGATGATCTAAGGTAGCATATACTTTTTCTTTGTCAATAACGTGCAATTCGGAGGCAAACAGACAATAATGCGGTTCGCTCTGGTGCCGCTACTTCTTGCCGCTGTCGAGGCCCTCGTTGAGCTTGTCGCCCGTCGGGCGGTCCCACACCGAGTAGCGCGTCGTCTGGTTCCAGTAGTAGAGCTTGCCGCGGTTATCCAGTGCCGTGCGCCAGTTGCCGAACCTCTGGCCGATCAGCGTGTACTCCTGGTCTTCCTCGGCGGCCGGCGCGTCCGCAGCTGCCGCGGGGTGAGGGCCCCACGGGATCGTGCCTTCGATAATGTATTTCGCATCCACCTTCTCCAGGCTCTTGAGCTCACGCTTCATATACTCGGCCATCGTGCTCGCGATGCGCTGCCCCGTCGGGGTCTCGTTCTCGAGCAAATGCTTGGCGATCGCATTCTGGAATGCCGCCGGACTGTCCTTGAGCCCGCGATCGTAGGAGATACACGCGTTGAAGCCCACTTGCTGCACCTCGGCCAGGTGCTTGTTCACCGTCAGCTCCGACACGTTCAAGTAGCGGATGCGCACAACCGTTTCTTCCCACAGACGGTCAAACATGAGCTCTTGCATGACCTTTCCCTCCGTACCCTCGAGCGCCAAGCGGCGGTGCACGAGCCACACGTGCACCATCAACAGCGCTTGCTGCGAGCGGAAGTTCGGCGTCAAGTGCAGCGCGCGGTAGAATTCAGGCAGCGCCGTCTGGTTCACGCAGCTCTGGAAGAGGCACGTCGAGTCGCGGTACAGTCGGTCGTCCTCGTTCATGAACCCGAGCAGCTTAATGAGCCACTCCCATCGCTCGAGCTGGCCCTGGCGTTTCGTCACGTCAAAGTTCGCCGAGCGGCCCAGGAAGCCGCGGCCGGGCGACGGCGGCGGCAGGTCGGTCTCGGCCCAGGCGTACTTGCTCGCATCACCGGATTTCGATGCGTCGGTGGCGGCGGTGGATGCAAAGCGCGCGAGCACCTGCGCGCTGCGCAGCGGATGCGCGTGTGTGCGCGCGAGCCCCGAGGCCGCGGACACTGGTGCGCGCGCGTCGACGAGCGTCTTGGCCACGCGTGCTGCTCGCTGCATGGTGGAGAGAGCGTTCTTGGCGAGGATTGATTGCGTCATGGCCATGGAGGTGGGGCCCAACGGCAGCGGCTCGGTCGGTTGGGGTGGTCCAGTCGACACACCTATCAGTAAGGCGAAAAAAAACGAGTCGCCCTAAAGCAGTGTTTCACCACGTTAATTTGGGTATGTAGCTATAGTAAGGTTGACCACACTATTGCATGATTTCTGAACCAAATTTAGGGTTTCGTACCTCATTTTTGGGAGGTGTTTCAGCCAGCCAACCAAGTCAAAAGGGTGCGAAGAGCTACAATCGGCAGCATATTGGGGGACGGACACACAACCGAGCGCTGCTTGAGAGCACACAGAGAGCATGGGCCGCAAGAAGAGACACACATCGCGCACAGGCGACGGCGGCGGCGAGCTGCGTCTGGCGAAGCAGCGCGCTGCGGCCGCTGAGCGGGAGCAGAAGAAGGCCGAGCTGGCGTTCTACGACGACCCATCCGACGACGAGAACAGCTCGGAAGAAGTCGACTCGGACGGCTCCGAGTACGGCAATGACCAGGACGCGCTGGAGCTTGGAGGCAGTGACAGCGAGGAAGACGAGAGCGATGACGATGAAGATGATGGTGACGCTGACGATGACGACGACAATGCCGAGGACTTTGAAGGCGAGAAGAAAAAGATTCTCCAGATGGACGGCAAGTGGGGCAAGTCGAAGAAGAACTTTTACTCTGCAGACACGGCCGAGTTTGAACTGGACTCGGACGAGGAAGCCGCCAAGGACGAAGAAGACGCGGCCTTGGAGCTGCAGCGCAAGCAGGCCGAGATGATGGACGAAGAGGACTTTGGCTTTGACGACGATGTGGACGAGGAGGACGATACCGATGAACAGGGCGACGACGCTCCTGTCGACGATGAAGACCTCGTTGGCGCCCAGCTCGCGGATATCTCGATGCTCGTTGACCAAGGCGATGGATCGTCGATCGAGCAAGTGCACAAGGACTTTTCGAAGATGTCCAAGAAGGACAAGCTTCATATCGTGAACCAGTACGTTGTCAGCTCCTTTTTCTTCTCTTATTGATGCCAGTGAGAAGCGGGCATTAACGTTTTCTGCTTGCAATATTTTTTTTCTTCTTCGTTTAGGTCTGCACCTGAGCTGCTCGGTTTGATGGCGGAACTGGAGAACACAATGAAGGAGCTGAAGGGAGTGATCACGCCGGCGATTTTGAAGCTCAAGGACATTTGCCGAAAGACAAAGGGATACAACACGGGACTTCAGTACCTCGTGACGCGACAGAACCTGATGCTCAACTACGTCTCCAACATCTCGTTCTACATGTTGCTGCGTGCCGAGGGCAAGAGCGTCGTGGACCACCCGGTGCTGCAGCACTTGCTGGCATTGAAGAAGCAAATGAACAAGATGCAGTCTGTGGACGAAGCTATCGAGGCGCAGCTGAGCGATTTGCTCTCGAAGGAGTTCCCAGTGCAAGTGGACGACGGCATGTCCAAGTTCTTTGCCAACTCGACCAAGGAGAAGAAGCAGCAGCAACAACAGGCATCACAGACAGCGTCGGCGGCATCGACGGCACTGAAGAAGCAAAAGAAAATGGCGTCCAAGGTCACGAAGGCTGAAAAGGAAGAAGCCGCCAAGTTCTACGAAGCCGCGCTACGGGAGAAGGCTGCCGTGCAGCAGAGCAAGAAGGAGTTCTACTCGCACGAACAGCCCGGTTTGGAGTCGAGCGACGAAGACAGCGACATGGAAGACGCCAAGCGTGGCGCGTCCTATGAGATCATCAAGAACAGAGGACTCAAGGCCCACAAGAGCAAGCTCAACCGCAATCCGCGTGTCAAGAAACGCATGCAGTTCCGCAAGGCGGTCATCCGCAGAAAGGGCCAGGTGCGCGACGTACGTGTGGGCGAAGCCAGCAAGTACGGCGGTGAAACCACGGGTATCAAGGCCAACCTCACGCGCAGTCGCAAGATTCGCAACTAAGTTACGTAGAAACCGCAGCAAGGACGCTGTTGATGCCTGGAGCGAGTGCTTGGGGCTAATAATGGGTAGAGAAATAGCAACGTTGCCTTGTAGATTTGAATGCCTTTTGTTGCTTCAGATTGCTTGTGTCAGCCCACCGCGCGCTTGAACGCGGCCAGACAGCCATCAGTCTATTGCTCAAATAGTACAGTAGGAGAGGCAGCATTTGAGCTCGTGGGCAGTGCGCTGTTGGGATTTTCTTTTTTCTGCTTTGCTTTTCTTGATTCGACTCTCTCTTGAGGCTGCTCTTTTATTAGTAGTAGACCATATACAAAAGCCACGCGACGGCCAGTGCGGCTGACTGCATTTACGCGCTGACTGGAGGCTCCCACAGCTTGTTTTCTGATACAAGACAGCAAAATAGTCCGCCGAGTGAGTCACGAAGGGTGCGCGCAGAAATAAAACAAAAAAAGCATCACGAGCGTACCCAAGTACACGGGGATGACACTCAGTTCGTCTTCGGCCTGTTCGATCAGCTCTTCGAGTTGGCCCATGTTGATTTCCTTCTCGATCACGTGCTCCTGCGGAACGGCAAAACAAAACAAAGTCAACTTCCATCGCGACGACTGCAAAGCGCGCCAAACCGCACACGCGCAACGTACATCTTCGTTGTCGAGCACGACCTTGAGGCGGTAGTTGGTGATGCGCTCCACCGAGTCTCTGTACACAGCGTTCTCTGGCAGCACCTGCATGTGCATAAAACAATTAATACATGAGCGCTCTTCGCATGAGCAGCCGCGTGCATGTTCGGGTGCGTCGCTGCCGCACCTTGATCTCCTGGAGCGTCTTCTGGTAGATCTTGATGAGATCCTGGCGCGCGTTGGGGTTGACTGGCAGGCCGACGATGCCCGTCGTGGTCTTCTTGGCCGCCATGCGCAGCACTCGCGTCGCCCACATCCTGTTCGCACTTGGTGTCTCGCTTCCAATACCGTCCTGCACCACACACAAAAGGAGGAGGATCATCGGATTCAGAAGGAGGGACGCAATTCATTCCCTCGGAAAGGGGACGCAATTCGAAAATGAATTGACAACACACACGCGCAATTCGATCAAGCGCGAAAGCAACAACACACGAATCGGACGAAGCAGGCGGCAGCATGAGCGGCTACTTCCCCGGCAGCATCTCGCTCATCGAGCAGCTCGACAGTGCGTCCGTGCATTCATCTGTATATGACGGAGAGCAGCACGCAGCGTGTGCAGATCTCTATATGCGTGCGTCTTGGACGGGTATATTTCTCACAGTGTGTGCGTGGATGTATCTTTTTTCTTAGAGAAAATCCTGGTCGTGCTGCGCGATGGCCGACACCTGGTGGGATACATTCGAAGCTTTGACCAGTTCTGTACGTTGCGTACCACTTGCTGCTGTTTCGTGTGACCGTGGACGTGGGGGGAGCGCTTTGCGTCGTGGGATACAGGTGAACTGATTCTGACGTGCGTTTGATCTCGAAAGCCAATATCATCTTGGAGGATACGTACGAACGCCACGTCGCCGACGGCATGTTTTGCGACATTGAGCTCGGATTAAATATCATTCGGTATGTGCTCTTATGCTGCGTCTGCTGCGGATGCAATGGCGAGAGCTGAGTCTTCGTGTGTCCCCCTCGCTGTCTGTCTAGTGGTGACAACATCGTCTTGCTTGGCGAACTGGTACGCTATGAGTGTTGAGCTTTTGGTGGCGTCACGCAGCACTCATGTTGCATATTCTAACGCTTGCCGCGTTGTTGCTGCTTGGTTCTACCCTCTATAGGACGAAGACAAGGAGCGCGACCAGCCTCACATGAAGCGCGCGTCGATCGAAGAGATCCTGGAGGCGGAAGAGCGTCTGAACGCCAAGGGTGCAGCGAGCGTGCGGGCGCAATGGGACTTTGACGTCTCGTCTTCGTAGAGAGAGCCGCCGCGTGGTGTAACTATAATTCGCATCGCCGTGGCGGAACTGGGGCGCAGCTGAGAGACTATAGAGGCGTGTTTGCTGAACCACTCACTCGTGCGTTGTAAGCACCTTTAGCAATAGGACACTTTGACTTCCATGTGGCCTTCTTTGCTTTACATGATGAAAAGAGCAAGTTTTGTACAAACAAAAACACTGTATTTCGCTGCTCTCAGCTAGCTGCTTTACTTTGTGGTCTTGCGCTTCTTGCTGGCACCGCCACTGCGCTGCTGCTTCTCGGAGAGCTTCTTCGCGAGCGACTTCTTCGCTTCCTCGGTTTTGTTCCAGTACTGGCCGTCCGTTTGGCGGAAACTCGCCTTTGGCACGCCGGCGATATCCAGGTTGATGATCACCATGCGGCCGCCGACCTTCATGCCGCTGCGCCTGACGGCAGCCACGGCCTCCTCCTCCTTCGAGAACTCGACGTACCCAAAGCCCTTGAGCTTCTTCGTGTGGTTCCAGATCGGTAACCGCACGCTCATGATCGTGCCGCAGCTAGCGAGTGCATCGCGCAGCGCCTGCTCTTCAATGTCGTACGGCAGCTGCTTGACGAATACGGTTTTGCACCCCACGACGGCCTTTTTCACGTTCTTGGTCTCCTTCAACGCCAGCTCGAGCGTGCGCGGGGTCTGCGCTCGACGCACAGATAAATATCGCTTGAAGAGGTACTTGCCGTCGAGCGTGAGCGCCTTTGGGATCGCCTTTTCGGACTCAAACACGACGTGCGCGTAGCCTCGTGGGCGTCCCGAGTCCTGATACCGAGGCATTCGCACCTCCTTCACGATACCGCACACTGAAAAGTGGCTGACAACGTCGCCTTCGTCGGCCTGGTAGGGGATGCCCTCCACGTACACTGTCGCTTCCGTTTTCTTGTCCATTTCCTCTTGGATCTCGCTCCCCGCAATCGCGTCGCTGGCATCCACAGCAGGTTCGGCTTTCTTCTTGTTGGCTGGTTTCTTCGCAGGCGCAGCTTCTTCCTTCACCGGAGTATCCTCTTCGTCGTCGTCTTCACCTTCATCCTCGCTCGAAGACGATTCCTTCTCGCTGCTGCTGCCGTCGCTCTTGCTTTGCGCCACTGGCGCAGGGCGGAAGAGCGCGTTCTCGGTCTCGCTGTCGTCGTCGTCCTCGCTGCTGGACGCTGACGACTCGTCCTTCACGACCGCCGCGGCCTTCGGCGGCTTGTCCTCCGTGGCGTCGCGGCTGCGCTTCTTGCCGCTGCTGCTCGCTACTGCTCTGCTCTTCGCCATCCTCGCTGTGCGCAACGTGCTGCTGCTCGCAATTGGAGCCCGACGGAGGTGATGGATGCCCTTTCAGGTGCTGCAGCTCCAGGTCGCAAACCAATCGTTTTCGCCGCTTTGCCGTCTTTGATTCGTTGAAAACATGACACTATTGGGTAGCTTTTCAGCCAATTGTTTCTCGTAATCCGTCTGCACTAGAACCTATGTAATTGCATCAACCCCAACATATGGGACTACAAAGACTGTACAGTACACATGTAGAGCGCTCCACACTTGCTGTGTGTCGTCTCCCTCCTCGTTCACACATTGCGTATCGCAGGGGTGGGCTTGTCCTACCGCAAGCGACACAATAAGCGTCCCTCTGCGCGCTTGTGGCGTGCTGCTGCTTTCCCCCTCCGGTTTTTTTTGGTGGTCTCTCGCGGTCGATTCCCAGCACGAGAGCGCGCAGCGAACATGGCCGACGCCGCGACGAACACGCTGCCTTCCACGGACAACACGAGCCTCACGTGCGCGGCGCGCGTGCTCGGCTTCGAGTGTGCCGACACCAACCTGGCGTTCCTGCGCTGCAAGCAGGACAACGCCGACCCGCGCGCATGTCTCCCGCAGGGCGAGAAGGTCACGGCCTGTGTCTTGAAAACGTGCGTCCTCCTTTTGCTTCTCATGTTTTGTATAGGATCTGTGTGAATGCGGATGGCACTAATGCGACTGTTGTTGTTGTTGTTGTTGTTTTGCTTTGCTTGGACGTGTGAAACAGACTGCGAGAGGTCGAGAGCAACTGCGGAGAGACCTACGCGGCGTACAAGAAGGCGCTGAAGAAGAACTGGCACCAGATCGACGAAGTCCGCAAGGAGCAGGCCGCGTTCGAGCAGTGCTGGAGAGAATTCAAGCAGTACAACAAGGTACCACGCGTGCATGCTGCGCTTTTAATTGTGAGTTTTGTTAAGCAGCTGCTAACGTGCCTTGTGGCTGCTTCACCCACTTGCAGGAATAGGCAACGTATTATATACTATCCCGCCCCATTGGCCGTCGCAACACCCCAACGGTCAATGAAAGCGCACGCGAGAGAGAAAGTGTATGAACTTATATTGCCTTAGATACCCAGAAAGAAAACAAAAAGACAAAAGCAGTGAGAGCGAAAATGGTGTTGAGCCCCGCCAGAAAACCCGCGAAAAATCCCAGTCATCAAACGCTGTTCCAAGTTGCGTCGCTCCTTTTTGACCCTTTTTTTTTCTTCTCAACTGCGCGCTGCTGCTGTTGTTTATTATTTCTTGGCCGCCGACGCCTCTATTCAAAGTGCGAGAACGCGGTCGTTGACGTTGAAGTTTGAGGCACGAATCGCTTCGAAATTGACGCAAACATGGGATTGGAAGGACGCCAATATGCTGCTGCTACTTGCGTGTCATTGAGCATTCTTTACCATTTACAGAATGCGTGGGTGAAAAAAAAGAGGAAAATGGTGGCGTGGTGTCTATCCTAATTACAGCTTGATCGCCTTCGCCACGGCTGGGAAGCGCTTGGCGAACGAGTCGTCGGCCCCCAACTTGAACGTCCACATCCGGGAGACCGAGTCCAGCGCAGCGAAATCTGCCACATCATGTTTTGTATAAAATGGTGAGAATGAGCCATCGGCGGAATCGTTCTCGTGTTGTGCAAAGGGCAAACAGACGCACCTTCTAGGGTCTTCTTCGTCGCGTCAGGGTCGAGTGAGTGCTTCTCGGCCACATCCACACGTCGCACGCCCACCGATTTCTTCGTAAGCTCCTCCAAAATGGCGTTGCGCGCCGCAATCGCCGCTTCGTCACGGCACACCAACGAGCTGCAGTCACGCAACAAAACGCGAAAATGAGGCAGGCGCCTGGTGAAGACACACCACATACCAAAACAAAGAAATGTGTACCTCTTTGGGAGCAATCGGCCGCGCACGTGGACCGCAACTTGCTTGAGCGCGTCCAGGATTTCGTCTTCGTCCTGCTTTGAGAGCAATCTTCTCAGCGTGTCAAAGTGGAGAATGTGGTCTGCATGATGGTGACATGGTTGTAGCAAAGTATTGAGACTCAGTTTCATCAAGAAAAAATAAAACAACATGCGAGAGATGGCGGCTGCGAACCTGTGGAGAGGATCTGCAACACGCCGGCATGCTTGGCGTCCACTTCTGGTTTGTCCGACGCCATCTTCTCGTCCTTGCCTTCAGCGTCTTCATGTGTACTGCTCAAGTCACAGAAAGCAAGAAACTGCATCAGTACAGGAACACCAACGCCATCACGCAAGGAGAATGAACGACGCACTTTGAATGGAGAGCAGCTGGCCCCTCCGGGTTCGTGCGGTAGCGCAGCGCCTTCAAGTACTCATCTGGAGTCATCGCGGTCATTACTTCGTCCTCGCGCTCGCTGAACAAGTGCTCAAACTCTTCATCTGCCGCAGCGCTCTGGCAAACCCAGCACGCAGTCGTTCATTGTGAGTAAAGAAACAAGTGATAAAGTAGGAACAACCGCAGAGTACGCACATTCTTATCCATGACTTGCAGTTCGTGCCATTGCTCGGCGTTGATCTGCTGCTTCTTGTACGCGTACGAGCTCTGGATCATTGAGATCGTGCGCTCTGACTGCTTCTTCTTGAACTGGAACTGCACTTCCTTCACCTCATTCGCCGCCGCCGCTTCCTTCTGCTCCTGCTCCGCCGTCACTTCCATGTCTAAATGGACACACATTTCGCTGCGTCAGAGACAACAACCGCAAGACCATGAACAGCTACAGCGCTCGCACCGTCGTCTTCCTCTTCGTCGACAGCGGCGTCAATGTGCGCCAAGCTCGGGCGCATTTGCAGCACCGACCGCACGGGCGTGAGGTGCAACTGGCCCTGACGGAACACGCCGACCGTGTAGTTGGTGAGCGCAGGCACGCTCGACGACTGCAGACGCAAGTACTTTTGCTTCAGGTAGTCCTCCGCGTCCTTGTCAAAGTGCTCGCTGCGCTGGTCGACGTCGTAGTCCAGCTGGAGGATCTGGTTCTCAGGCTTGACGCGCGCAGCGCGCGGCGCGTTCGGCATCGGACGGTACGACGGGCGCAGTGGGAATTGCACCATGTAGCTGTTCATTTCAGCGAAAAATGTCCGAAATGACACAAAAGTTTGTGAGTTAAACGGCAGCAAACAAAGCGATACGACGAGTGCGCAACACTCGGCGCCAGACGTACATGTTCTTGCGCAGATCATCGGCAAGATGCACCGGAATCTCGCACACAATCGGGTCGTCTTGCTCCATCTCCGCGTCCCTTATTCGCTCGCCTTCTTCTTGCAGTGTTGCCGCAATTTTGACACCAACAACAATCGCCACCAATACTTGGAACGCGCACTTAATTAAATCAAGCATTCACACATTACAAAAACTAATCGCCAGTAATTTACCAAAGAGGTACCGAAATATATCAAATCAAAGCATGAAAACAGTACGACATACGCACTTGGTGCCGGCACTAAAAAGCAATCTCGAGAGCCGCCCTCGACACCAGTCTGCTGAGCCATTACCTGTCCATACAAAAGCGCCTATAGAGTGGCACCATGAGCGGCTCAAAGCGCCGCGTGATCGACAGGTGAGCTCGCGGCTTCTTGTCGCCCCTCCATATATATGCGTGTATGCACGAGGGAGTGCGCTCACCCACAGACTGTGATGCGCCACTACAGCGACAGCAGCGACAGCGACGACGACATCCCGCTCTCGAAGCTGCGCGCCGACGCGCGCGCCGGGATCGATATCACGGTCAAGGCGGAGCCGCGCGCCGTGAGCGCGTCTCCACCCGATGTCGCGATCAAGAAGAACGACCCCGCGCCTGGGGTCAGCATGAAGCGCGAGCCGAACGGCGAGAGCGCGAAGACGAAGGCACCCATGGAGAGCGACAGCGACGACGACTTGCCGATCAATGGGCTGCGCAAGAAGATCAAGGTCGAGGTGAAGCGCGAGAGCACGCCGTCGTCTGCTGCGCCGAGAAGTACGAGCAGCAGCTATGGCGCGAGAGCGTCCACGAGAACCAAGAAGCGCGTGATTAAGGTGAGGAGGCAGTAGTACCCTGTTGGATACGAGATCTTGAAAGCAAAAAAGATCGCGAGAGACCTAAGCATCGCTGTTCTCACTATTGCAGATCAAGTACAAGCAGCAGGAGTGCACGGAAGAGCTCTATCAGACACTCAAGGGGCGCCTCACACAGGAGCTGCTGTGTCGGTGGTGGTATGCCATCGAGTGGCCGCCAGTCAAGGCGAAGGAAACGGTGAGTAGCCTGCCTATCTGCCTGTTAGTAGTCTAGTCTGAGCCGACGTCTAATACGATCTGGGGCAATGGGGCTGACCCGTGTGATCGTGTTGCTGGGTTGTAGAGATTGCATGGAGTCCAGGAGCTCGATGGGTTCCGTGGCGCGTGCATTCGAGTCAAGGTGCGTCAAGTGTGTGTTTGTGGATACCAGTGTCGGTCGCTGATCCCAATGCTTTGTGCTGCTGCAGGGAGACGAGATGGGGTCGATCGTCGACACGCGAGCGCCGATCGGCAAGCCGTCGTTCCTCCATTTCTTTGCAATGCCCTCGGTGGAGATCCAGAAGCTGCTCGTGAGGGCGTACGAAAAGCAGATGCAGGTGTTAATAGAGCATGAGGTACGTCGCCGTGTTTGCACTTCCTCTTGTGCCTCCATTGGGGTTCTCTCACACGAGGTTCTTGATGCGCTTTAATGGCGCAGGGTGAGGACGCGCCGCTGCTGAAGGAACTCCGGCCCGCAAAGGCGTCGGCGGAGCGGATCTCGCCGGAGAAGGCCGACCGGAGCGTCGTCAAGGTGCTCAAGGGCTACAAGGAGCTCAAGGAGCAGCTCAAGGAGATCGAAGAGCGCGCGATGAAAGAGGAGAACACGGCGACAGAGGAAGACGAGGACGACGACGGCGACGACGACGATGACGATGACGACGATGACGATGACGACGAGTAAAAGCAGCGGTGCATAAATGAGAGAAAGAAAAAACAATGACAACCAGTAGAGTTTAGCAGAGAAGGAGCTACCGTCAAGAGCGGAGCTGCTGGATTTGTGAATCGCAATGTCTCCAAGTACCACATCCGAACGCAGCAGCACGCTCAGCAAACGCAATGACCCATTTGCCCCATCCATTACACTCGAACTCGACGCTACCTAATACAAAAAAAGAGCAAACGGAACCCAATGCTCCCATGCACCTTCTCCTTTGCCAAAAACGCGAAAAAAAAGGCTCAGCTGAACGCCGCGCGCAGGTTCTCTCGGCAGTACGTGTTGCCGACGCCGCCGATCCCGAACGCAGGGCCGATGCGGCCGATGCGCGCCACCGCCGACTTGAGGTACTCGCGCTGCACGAAGCGGAAGTGCGCGGTCGCACTGGCGCCCTTGTTATTGTACAGATCCAGACCGAGCAGGTGCAGCGGCGTGGACACGAACTGCACGGCAGCGGGGCACAGCAGCTGCGCGAGGGTCTTGGCGCGCGACGGCTCGACGCCGCCATCGACCTCGAGCTTTTTCGCCACGGTCTTTGGCGCGTTGAACGACGCGCTAACAGTGAGCGAGTCGCGGATCGCAAACAAACCGACAGCGCCGATCGGGAACGCCGATGGCGCGACGACGCCAAACATCTGCGCGAACGCGCGGTCCTTCGCGATACAGAGCGTCATGTTGACGGCCGTGGTGCCGAGAAACTTGGGCATCTGGTTGTCGGCTTCGGCCCACTCGCAGACCGTGTCGATCGCGTTCGCGCTCGCGTACGTCGACGTGTACAAGCCGAAGACGATCATGAACTCGCGCTTGCGCACAAACTGGAACGGATTCGCCACGAACGCCTTCGAGAGCTCCTTGACGCCGATCGCGAGCGGGCGCGCGCCGCTGGCGTTCTCGATGATCGCGCGGTCGACGATCGTGATGAACGGGGAGACCGCGAAGGACGCCGCGGCGGCGGCCGCCAAGTCGATCGCGAGGTTCTTGGCCACGACCACCATGGACTCCGTGCTCTGCTGTCGGTCGATCGCCGTTGGCATGATCTCTTATTTATTGTTGGAGCGACGAAGAGCTACAGAAGGAACGGGCAGTTCGCACGGGCGTTAGTGACGACGCAGTGTAGCAGCAGCGGGAGACGCGTCTGCCACTCACCTGGAGCGAGAAGGGAGTCCCGCGCGCGCGCGAATGAGCAAATGCGCAATACTGAAGGGGGATGGATGGATGGACGAATGGATGCGTCACACATTGCAGCCCCATGCATCATATCGTCGGAACCCAGCAACACCGCTTTTCTGTTTTTGTTGTATTATAACAGCGGGTGGGTCGGGTCGACACACGGTGTGATTGGACGCGACGACGGGTTGGGGAAGCAAAATGTCAAATTGCTGCTTTAATACAGTGGGACGGGTAAACGGGTTGGTGGGTTTGTTTCATACGGGTTTACGTGGAGATTGTGCGAGAAGCCGGCCTGTTAAGCATCTCCCATGAGTGATTGCACAATGCGGAATATGAACTTTATCGGGAGAGAGCGACGACATAGGAAAGCGTCCTTCATAATCGCACACATGAGCTACGAGATTGGACGCGCGATATCGGATATGGAGGAGGCCTGGCGTCAGGAAGCAGCGCGTGGTGGTATACACGCCACGATCAAATAGCATATGCAGCATGTGCGGGGCGGTTGCAACATCCCCAACAGTAGTATCTAAACGGCAAGAGCGCTCTATTCGGATGCATTCTGTACCTTGATACCAAAGCGAAAAGGGGGGATTTTTGATACCAATCCGGGGAAACCAGTACTGCCGAGCAAGAAGACGATGTCGCTGTTTGTGCTCGTGGGCTCCAAGGAGCCGCTGTACAAGATGGAGATGAAGTCGCGCAAGGAGGAGAGCGCGCACGTGGATGAGTTCCTGCTGCACTCGGCACTGGACATCGTGGATGAGATGATGTGGACGACGCCCGCCATGGCGCTCAAAGTCGTCGACAAGTTCAACGACCAGCTCGTGTCGGCGTTCGTGACGGCGACCAACATCAAGTTCCTGCTGCTGCACGAGACGAGGAACGAAGACACGATCAAGGCGTTTTTCCACGAAGTGCACGAGCTCTATTTAAAAGCGAGTGCTAGTTTTTCCATTCTGGTTCTGCTGGTGCATGTTGCGCGTTTTGCGGCGCTTGCTAACACGTGTTTATTATGTATTTGCTGCTGCTGCTGTTGTTGTGCACATGAGCAGCTATTGATGAACCCTTTCTATGAATACGACACGCCCATCAAGTCTGAAGTGTTCGATGCGCGCGTCAAGACGCTCGCGCGGCGCTATCTGTAAATACACAAAGCGTGCGGTTCTTTTGTTGCATCACTCCTTATCAACGTTGTTTATACAAACGCACACAAGTATCGTACGAAGACACGAAAAATCAAAGAGACAAGAGACGCGGCAACTGGATAAACGCTTCGGGCGGAGTTCATTCCGCCCTTAGTTTATGATTAAGTATTGCAAAGAAGACCTCCTGATCATGTTGCGCGAGCTTAAACAAACTTAAGCGCGGACGACCTGTCCGGCAATGCGATCCAAATCCTGCTGGCCGTGCGAAGTGATCTTGCGGCCACCCTTGTTCACGCCCTCTGGGCACTTCTCGACGACCTTCATCTCTTCCAGCTGCTGGAGGATGTGGCGAATGAGACCACCCGACGCCTGCTGGAAGTGCTGACGGTGCACGCCACGACGCGCGGCACCACCGTACACCTTCTTCAACGCACCGACACCGGTGTATTGGCGCAGGTACACCTTGCGCGCGATCGACGCGGCACGCACGAAGTACCAGTCTGGGTCGTTTGGCGAGTACTCCTTGAACGACGCCGTCTTGACGATGTCCCACCACGATGGGAGCTCGATCTTGCCCGAGCGCTTCAAGTGCTCAGCGTAAGCCTTAATGAAGTCAGCGGCCTTCACGTCACGCACAGTGACACCACGCGGAGTTTCTTCGTATTCAGCCATTGTAGTCTGCCACAGCGTTCACACACACGCACGCACGAGCGACAGACAGATTAAGAACACGTCTGTACCACCGCACACTCGACAAGGGACCACGCGCCGGCAGCGAGCTGGCCCATGGCGCCCCCATCCATCGCACAGGACAGTCTCGGTTCTCAAGAAAGAGAACATAGCGTCATTATAACGAGTCACGACAACAGCGTGCAGCAGCAAACAAATGCACGCACTACACTGCATCACGATGACCGACTGTCATGTGCAGACAGGAGCAAAGAGAAAGAGACACGCACGCAGGACACATGCCCAGCGCGCAGCATGGCGCCCGCACTTACTTGTTAGAGGAGAGCTTTGCAACAAATGGAAGCCCGCGCGCGCTTTGCAGGGCGGCTCGGCGTCGCTCATCATACCCACGGCGAAGCTCCCCACCAGTGAAAGGCCTGCTGGCTTTTCATCCAATCTCACTGACCCATGTGGTACGAGCACTGTGTCATTGGCCGAAAAGGGAACCGCCGGTTCCCACCAATCGATCGGATGGTGGTTATGCTGTTTTGTAGGCTGTCAGAGAGCGGCTTGTAGGCTGTTTCGTGGGTTCGTAGCTGCTCGGCTGGTGGACGCGCCGCTTTCGGTTGGCTGGGATCGTTGCGCATGAGCGTCGGGCTTTGCGGGTGCAGCGCAGTTCTTTAAAAAGCTGTCAAAGCCCACAAAGGAGTTTAGTGCTTCGTTAGACAACCGCAAGATGCTCGTGCTCTTCGAAACCGCAGCGGGCCACGCGCTCTTCAAGGTACAGGACGAGTCCAAGTTGGCGAGCGCCGACGACGTGTTCAAACACTTCGAGACCGCCGACAAGGCCAACAAGGTGCTCAAGCTCAAGGGCTTCAATGCGTTCAAGGACACGACGGAGGCCGTCGCGGCCGCCACCGACATGGTGGACGGCAAGGTCGGCAAGGCGCTCAAGAAGTTCCTCAAGAAGAACATCGTCGACGCCGGCTTGAAGGACAAGCTCGCGGTCTCGGACAAGGCCCTCGGTGGTCTCATCAAGGAGAAGATGGGCATCCAGTGCGTGCACGACACGGCCGTGAACGAGGTCATGCGTGGTATCCGCACCAACATGAACTCGCTGATCTCGGGCCTGGAAGACGAAGACCTCAAGTCGATGACGCTCGGTCTCTCGCACAGCCTGTCGCGTTACAAGCTCAAGTTTAGCGCCGACAAGGTCGACACGATGATCGTGCAGGCGATCGGTCTCTTGGACGAGCTCGACAAGGAGATCAACACGTATGCCATGCGTGTGCGTGAATGGTTCGGCTGGCACTTCCCGGAAATGGGCAAGATTGTCACGGACAACTTGCAGTACGCCAAGTGCGTGCTCAAGATGGGCGTGCGCTCGAACGTGAAGAACTTGGACTTTTCCGACATCCTGTCGGAAGACGTCGAGGCGTCGATGCGCGAAGTGTGCGAGGTGTCCATGGGTACCGACATCTCGGAGGAAGACGTGACCAACATCTCGTCGCTGTGTGAGCAAGTGATCTCGCTCACGGAGTACCGTGCGCAGTTGTTTGACTACTTGAAGAACCGCATGAACGCGATCGCGCCTAACCTCACGGTCATGGTCGGTGAGTTGGTCGGCGCGCGTCTCATCGCGCACGCCGGTTCGCTCATGAACTTGGCAAAGCACCCAGCGTCGACGGTGCAGATCCTCGGTGCCGAGAAGGCTCTGTTCCGTGCGCTCAAGACCAAGCACGACACTCCAAAGTACGGTCTCATCTACCACGCGTCGCTTATCGGCCAGACCGCGCCAAAGCACAAGGGTAAGATCTCGCGCGTGCTCGCCGCCAAGACTGCTCTTGCCGTGCGTGTGGACGCTCTGGGAGATGCTACGGAAGCCACGATTGGCTTTGACAACCGCGCTAAGGTGGAAGCCCGCGTGCGTCAGTTAGAAAACGGCCTCACAGGTGCCGTCTCGGGCAAGGGCAAGACCAAGAATGAGGCCAAGAAGTACGTCAAGCCAGAGTCCACCAAGACGTACAACCCTGAAGCAGATATCACCGTGAGCTCGAAGAAGCGAAAGGAGGAAGACGTGAAGACGGAGGCCGAGGACGACGACGAGGAGGAGAAGCCAAAGAAGAAGAAGGCCAAGAAGGAGAAGAAGGCCAAGAAGGAGGAGGTCGCGGCCGAGTCGGAGGACGACAAGAAGGACAAGAAGAAGAAGAAGAAGAAGAAATCCAAGAGCTCCGAATAAACGCACTGCAATCGCATCTCTCGCACCGCGTTGCGCTTCGACCCCTTAGTTTAAACTGCTTCTTACAATTGCATCCGTTCTTGCTTGTTTTATATAATACAATCAACCAACCTCCACCATAACCACAGTCGATGCATATCGCGTGCCTTCGTGCCATCATTTATGAAATCAAAGTGAGCGCGGTTTGCCTGGTTGGAAGACTTTCGTTGTGCTCCAAAAGGCTTTATCAGACAAAGCTGAAGCTCACAACAAACTCCATTTTGACTTTAGGAAAAAGAAAATCACCGTGCATCTCACAGCGAAATCCTGTTTTTGTTGTTGCCACACTCACAATTTTATTATGTGATGCAGCGGACAATAATCTGCGCTGACGCTGGTCTTATAAGGCAAATACCAGCGTGTGCTTCTCACAGCCATGAATAATGCTCACGCAGTAGTAAAAAGCAAAAAGAAAAAAACAAGGTTGCAGCCATGTTCCAGATGAAAAATTGCGTCCTTGTTGACAAAAGTACTTTATCCCAAGAGCAACCTCAACCGACTCTACTTCATTGCTGCTGCTCCTCCCAACTGCTGGTTCGGTTCCGCGCTCGTGAGCACGTCTGCGCAAAGCAGCGCGGAGGGGGAAGTGGGCAGCGCACCGCTAACTAACTTGTCTGTCTTCCGTGAAAGAGGAAGGCGCAGACGCTTAGTTCTTGGCATCGGCCTGGCGCACGAGCTCGGTCAAGGCCAAGTCGGCCTCGCCCTTGCTGCGGATGTAACCAGCGAGCGCGAAGGTGTCGGATTCACCGGTGAAGACACCGTTGGCGTTCACGCGGGCGACGTTGATCTGCACCGACGCGTGGTCCTTGGCCGCGAGGATGCGGTTGGTCCACGAGCTGCACACAACACACACAGGAGGGGGAAAGAAGAAAGAAGGAGGTCAATCAACCACGCTCCGTCAGCGTTGCGCGGCGCGATGCGCTGCAGGCGACGTACCACTTGCGTGGGATGTAGATGTCGATGGATTCGCCGGCTTCGTTCTGCATGGTTGTTGAGTCGAGAGAGTCAAGTTGGATACTAACAGTGCGTGCGCCATTGCGGCCGCCATGCTGGCGCCCCCAAAAGCCAACCAATGACACTGACTATACGTTACCGGTCGCGCCATACAAATACCAAATAGAACGCTGCTGTCCCTCGTTTCATCCCTATACACACGGGACCGCAGCATGTTGGCCCTCCAGAAGTAGATACCGGATATGAAAGGTAATCCCAACCCCACACACACACACACACCGATCGATCGATCCATACAAAGAAGCAAGGGACCATGGCGGACGGCATCACGGAGCAGCAGGTGATCGCGACGTACAAGGCGATGCGCGCCGAGGTGCGCCAACTGGCCGAGAAGATCGCAGAGCTCGACGTCGAGACCGCGGAGCACGAGCGCGTGATTCAGACGCTCACGGGCCTGCCGGGCGCGCGCAAGGCGTACCGCATGGTGGGCGGCGTGCTCGTGGAGCGCACGGTGGCCGAAGTGCTCCCCGCGGTCACGTCCAACCGCGACGGCATCGCGCAGGTGCTCGCGCAGCTCAACGAGAGCATCAAGCAGAAGGAGGAGAGCGCGAACGAGTGGCAGGTACGCAGCCGGCATCGCGTGATGGTTGCGTTTCGGCGTTTTTTGTTTCTAATGGCGTGGTGACGTGAATGCGTTTGTTTTGCAGCGCAAGTACAACATCCAGACCCAGCAATAAGCGGCTCGGGCTTCATTGCCAGGGAATGCAGTACAGCTCATTAGGACTGAGGGGCTCCAGCAGTCGCGTCAATAGCAGCGCGACATTGCGAACCACTGGAAGGCTGCATGCATAGTTTTTTTTTCCTTGTGTGTTGCTGCCACGGAGCCATCTTCAAAACAAAAAAAATAAAAGGAGGACTATTTATCCCAATGCGCGCTGGTTTAACCGCTCCAATGACCGTGTAGGAGAGGATAGAGATTGGCTTGTTTCAAATAGTTAATGCTGCGATCATGGATTGGCCGTGGGGGTGTCGCCTGTCAGAGTACTCAATAATCGTTTCTACGCAGCAGCAACGCACAGAGTGAACACGTGGGACGCCATGAACCGCAACACCCATCAGCAATGCACAGCGGGTCTTCTGTACCTGCAGTGCCAGGTTGATGGCCTTGACTTGGTTGTATTTCGCTGTCAGGATCTTCACTTTTTCGCCAAACACGCTCTCCTGCCGATCCACGACGCTTTTCAGCGAGTTGATCGACTGGTCCTGCTCGAGAGATACAGCATACCATCAATCTGTAGCTTCCCCCAATGCGCTCTGCACGTGTGCAAGTACTGCAGCAAACCTTCTGCTTGTAGAGCTTCTCGAGCTCCACTATTCGCGCATTCAGCGTCTCTTCGCTGGCCCCGCAGCCGCTTTTTCGGAGCGCACTGCAGTCGGGCGCACTTCGACGGCGCCCGGAGCATGGGACCGATTGGCCCGAGTTGCTCTTCGCTGCATTTGAAGTCGCGTTGGCGTTAGCCGCCGTGTCTTCCTGCAGCGAAGTCGCTAACAACGTGTGCTCCAGGTGGTTCAGGAGCTCTTCTTGCTCCAATTTGCGCGTTTGCTCGGCAGCCGCGGCATCGGCGCGATGGAAGCGCTCCCACTGGGCAACACACTAGTAATCATTGCGTTGACAGCATGTGATGGTGAGGTCGACCTTCTGGGCAATACGTTGACTACGCTCGCACGCTCACGTCGTACCTGCGAAAGCTCTTCGTTCTTCAGCCGCAGCTGCTCCAGCTCCTGGGTCTCGATCGTTCTCTCGCGGAGCAGACTCTCCAACGCGATGATCTGCGTGGTCTGCGAGTCCATTTCGCTTTGCTGCTTGGCGAACTTCTCCTCGAGCGATGTCAGCGCTTCCTGGAGCTCGATGTTGTGCTCGCTCAGTAGCTTCCGATCGTGCGCAAACTTCTTGATCTTGAGCTACAAAGCGCTCAATCCATCGCACACAACGTCAGTAATACGAACGCGCTTGAGCGCGCATTGCACGCGTAGGCCGCACCTGCAGCTCGTTCTCCCACTTGGCTTGATCCAGTTTGAACGCGTGCACCTGCTTGCGCTGCGTCTCCATGCGCTTCTGCAGCCCCGTGTACAGCTCGCGCTCCACTTTGGCTTCGCGATTCGTCCACCACTCTCTCGCCTCGGCGTCCGACAGCGAGCCATAGTGACGCGCCGCGTGCGCCGCGCTCGCACTGGCGTTGCTGTTGTTGCTGCTGCTATTAAGACTGCTGTTATTTCCTGTGGGCTGTGGCGCCGCGAGCGCGTGCACCGCGTGTGCGCCGGCGAGTTGGTGCGCGACCATTTCGGACATCATGCGGTGTTTTCTGTCGCGGGATCTGCTGTCCCTCGTTTCCCGTGCGGCAGCAGTCCCGAACCTAGCAGTATTGATTGCCTGGTAATCACAACCATGCTGCAAACCGACACCCTGGTAGTCACGTCCTGTTCCGTTCAAGCCCGAAGGTTTTTTGCTTCCCAGTATTTGTCGATGAGGTTTTTTATCCTCTTCGGGTGGTCTCGCCCTCGACCACACACACACACACGCGGGCATTTGCGCAAAAAGATCAAACCAGCCGCCGCCACGATGATGACCCGCTTCGCCGCCGCACTCCGCCCTGTCGCCCGCGCCGCCTTCGTGGCGCGCCCCACGGCCGCCGCCTCGTCCGCGCGCTTCTTCAGCGCGCAGACCTTCTTGGACCGCGCCGAAGTGGCCGACCGCGTCATCGGCGTGGTCAAGAACTTCGAGAAGGTGGACGGCGACAAGGTGAACGAAGTCGCCAAGTTCGTGGAAGACCTCGGCCTCGACTCGCTCGACGTCGTGGAGGTGGTCATGGCCATGGAGGAGGAGTTCACGATCGAGATCCCAGACAATGAGTCGGAGAAGCTCACGACCGTCGCCCAGGTCGTCGACTACGTCGCGGCCCACCCAATGGCCAAGTAAACGAGCAGTACACTTATTACGACGACCGGTGCGCCGCGAACTCAACTATACACACAAAGACGCACGCACTCTGTTGGCCCGTGAATGGAAGAGAAGGGGGGAACTCAGCAGAGAGAGAGAGAGAGAGAGAGAGAATAAAAAAAGAGAGAGGTAACGCCCCAGGTTGGCGAGAGATAAATACATGATGACGCAGAGAAGGAGGCGCGCGCCGCCGCGCTCCTGGAGCCGACTAGACGCCAAGCAAAAAGCACTGGGCGTGCGGTTCGTCCTCTTTCTTTGCTCGTATCTTTCGCCGTCTGGACACAATTGCAGCAGCTTGCTTGGTCAGGATTTGTGTGCATTGCTTTGTTGTCTTGTGTCCATAGGAGCGAAACTCGTGCGCTGCCGTCGTCTGCTGGACGCTTATTTACAAGCCAGGTTTCAGCACGAAGCAAGAATGCGAATCGACTCTTTGCTTCATTACAACGCAAATAGCTGTCTTTTTTGTTCCTAAAGCAAATTGTAAGAACGCGCTTGTTTTCTTCTATCACTTTTTCTCGGCCTGGAGCCTTGCGAGGATGTCGGTGATGTGGTTCTTCACGACCGGCTGGCCCGACGCTGTCCGCACGCTCAGCTTCACGTGGCGCTTCTTGCGCTCGACCACTTTCTTCTCCGCGACCGCGCGCTGCTTTTGCTTCTCTTGCTGCACCTTTTGGCGCTCCATCTTGGTGGCTTCGGCCTTCTTCTTGGCCTTGAAAAACGGATCCGGCTTGGCCGAGTGTCTTCGCTCCGCTACTTGCTGCTGCTTCTCTCTGCCACGGCCACGAGGTGGATGCGCTGCCTCCTGTCATGCATTCCCAAGTCACACACACACCAGGTCAGCAAATGCACACACGATCAACACAAATTAGCACCACTGGTGATACCCACATAGACGCCAGCGCGCCACATACCTCGTCGTCCTCGTCATCGACGCTCTTCCCGTTTTTTAGGTCGCTGAAAAACTTGTCGTAGAACGACGTCGGGCCGCCGCCACTCGTGCTCTCGTCATCGCCATTATTGTCGTCGCCACGGCCCTCGCGCTTCTTCACCTTCTCGTACTCGCGCTTGCGCTGCGCCTTGCGGATAATCACCTTCTTCTTGCTCTTGGCGTCTGCGCGTGTGCGCTGGGCCTTGCCCTTGATGAACCGCTCGAGACTCAGGCCACTGCCGCGCATGCTCGTCCCTCTCTCTCTCTCTAGCTTTTCGGCTTCGGATTGTCCTTGTCCTTTCGTTATGCTCGGCGGCACAATACGAATAATTGGCTGCATTACAATGCAATGCAATGCCCTCTATTAATGCATACACAGATCCTCCAACTTAATACCTGCATATAAAGGTTCCAATATCATACCAGGTAGTCAAATAAAACAAACACTCAGTTTGAAATAAATACTGAGACACAACTGTACCCATGTGTGATGATAGTATACTGACACGTGTTAATTAATATATTGCAGCCCGGCTTCAAAACGAGTACGACCGCGACGGCACCATCTCCTGCGGCGGCTCCATCATGGGGAACGGCGCGAGGCTGCCCGTCGCCTGCTTGCACCAGCAGCCGCAGCCGGTCGGACACGCGCTCTCGTACTCGAACCAGTCACGCAGATGCTCGGCGTGGCCGCCGTGGCCGCACGTCATGCAAAACATCGACTGGCCGCGCATGACGAGCTGGCACAGCGAGCATTGCGCCGCAAACTCGCCGCACGAACTGCACACGAGCTCCTTCGACGGCTGCACAAACAAAGCGCACACACACACGAGTATGCGTCAGTCTACATGGCCATGATGGTCCACGACCGATGCAGCGTACGCACCTGCTGGCAGGAACGGCACAAAAGACCGAAGGTCACGCCTTGGTGGTCGGCTTCGTCCTTCGACACGCTCTTGAGCACCTCGGTCCGCAGATCCACGGCGCCGTAGCGATACAGCAAGTCAGCGTACGACGTCTTGTACACGTCGTACCGCTCTTCGTCCGCTGGGTTCGTCGACAGCAAGCACCGGTCGTCGTCCTCAGAGCGGTAGCTCAACTGGAGCGCGATCCGGTCGGACGCATTCACGGCGTCCTCGGACTCACTCTGCGCGCTGTCCAATGGATCGTTCAACATGGTTGTGTCCTCGATTTCTGGTTGGGCCGGTGTGGAGGCCACGGGCGACTGGAACGTGTCGTGCGTTAGCGGCCGCGGCGGCGCCTCCTTGGTTGATCCGCTGCTCCACGTCTTGAACGAGCTCTCGAGCCATCCCGACGCCGCCGACGTCCCCTTTGGCGTCGACAACCGACTGCCAGCAGCAGCAGCGCTAGCCGCCGCGAGCGCCGCTACAGGCGCACGCACGGGACTGAGCATCCGATTCGCTGTACTTGGCGCGGGCCAGTCCTTTGAGGCCCGCAGCCCGCCAGAGAGCGGCGGCTGGTGCTCCAGACTCAGGCGATCGTTGCCAAACGACGAGCGCCCGGCAATCTCGTTGTGGCTGATCGATCGACGCGCATTGCGCATCAACGGGGGCGTGTCGCTCGCGTCAGGGTACTGCTCCGTCAGTGATGACAACGCATTCGACGATCTCCGGGACCGCATACCGCCGAGGCTCTCCTGGGTCCCAGACACGACATAAAAGTCGTCGTCGAGCGTCGAGGAAAACGTACTCGAACCGACGTCACCACCACCAGATCGCGCTGTCTGCTGTCCGATCTGGTCGACACTTGCCGCGGTCAGGGGCTCATTCGTGCCGTCATGCTCTGGCGGCTTGAGCGCGCACACAATGGACGCCGCAGCAGGGAGGTCGCCCGTTTGCTCGTACATGTTCAGGATCTTGTTCACGAGTCGTTTGCCAAACGGATGCGCACTCCACGGATGCGCCGACGCGATCAACAACGACGACGACGTCAACGGCGCGTGGTGGTGGTGGCTCGCGGTCTTGTACATTGGCAGCTCGACGGACGGCGCCGTGGAAATCTCGAGCAGCGACCACACTTTCTTCAAATCGGAGCGTCCAGCGAGCGATGCGATCTTGGCATTGTGCGCGCACGTGTTGGACACGGAATGCGTGCGAGCAGCGCCGCCGCCGTCCAGCGGAGATTCGTCGTTTGCTGGTGATTGCGCTGCTGGGGGCTGCAATAGCGACTGCAACACGTGACTCAGATGGTTCTTTGCCTTTTTGCTAGCGTCCGCATCCTTGGTGGCGTACGCCTTTTTCACCAGTGGGTGGACATAACTGGAGGACGTGACCTTGGACGACGACGTTATCTTGTCCTTCTTCTCTACTGCTTGGAGCATCCACGCAACCAGCGATCGGCTGCCAGACTCCACGAGCTGTCCACTGGAGCTATGCGCATTCACTGAATCATCATTAAGTTTCGACTGAGGCTGCGATGGCAGCTTTCGCGGCACGATCTCTGTCTTGTACGTGAGAATGGACGAGACGCCGCACAACCGCGACAAGTCCAGCACGGTGACACTTAGGCTCAGATCGAGGTTCAAGGACGACGTTGCAGACGCCAGCTCCATCCGCTTGGCGCGTTCGCCATTGCGTCGTGGCGACAGCTGCACGCCGCCTGAGGTAGGCACCGAGATCCGATGCTCCGGGTGGTTGATCGGCAAGTGGTACTCGGAGTTCGTAAAGTACGTCTTCAGGTACTCCGAGCCGCCGTGCACCGACTGCTCTCGGTCCCCCGTCAGCATGGAGCTGGAACCTGGCTCGAGCATGGTCGCCGAGTAGTACATGCCCGTGTTGCCTCGGTATCCGTGCACGCTGCTCTCGGCGTCATCATTGAAGAGTCCACCGACCATGTCCGCGTCGTGTTGCCCCCAGTCGCTGCCACTCATGTCCATCACGCCGAGGACACTCGCCGACGACATCAGCTTCACGGGCGGCTTCTTGTTCTTCTTCGTCGCGAACCGCGAGTCGCGGAGGTCCAAGAGCTCTTCGTACGTCCTTGGCAGCTTGTTGACCGGTGGCGGCGTCTTGACGGGCTTTCCGGCCGCGACAGCCGCTGCAGGCACCGCGGAGCTTCGCGTCTGACCGATCGCCACACGCGAATCGAACACCAGCAGCATGTTGGGGCCGCTGAAGCACGCGCCCGAAAAGCGCGGGCACGGCAGAGCGCTCGCCGTACCGGAGATACTCGTCGATTTGTCTCTTGTCGCGTCCTTTGAAGATGTTGCCGCCGCCGCGTCACTGGTCTTTGTCGCTGCTGTTGACGCGTCCTTGTCTTCGTCGTCGCTCGAAGCACCCGTATCGTCGCCGATCTTCACGAGATCTTCTGCAAATACGAGCAACGCATTCATGGACTCGGCGTGGCCGTCGAGACTGTACTCGGACGCGCCGAGCGGGACCGCAGACGGTGGCACGACGAGCGGCACAAAGTCGGTCTTCAGCGCCGAGAGGTCGTACTTCGACGAGAGCTGCGCGTGCGACGCGTCCGTGCGCAGCGATTCGCGCGGCTCGGCGTGCGACACCTCGGTATACGACGTCGTGTCGTAGCCACACGCCTCCAGGTGCTGAGGGTCGACGCGCCACATGCGCAGCTCCTGGTTCTTGGACCACGACACGAGCTGATACACGCCCGAGTTCGGTCGCGCGCGCCACACAAAGCCCTTGACGAGGTCGCTGTGACCCGTGTACGTGTGCACGGGGTCGACGACCATGCCCGACGGCTCGGAGGCGTACGACAGCGCCCAGAGCCGCAAATTGTTGTCCAGCCGATGTGAACTCGTGACGAGGCCGTCGCCGAACGGCGTGTACCGCGCGCGCCACACAGGCGCCCCCGTGGTCAGCGTGCCCTGGCACACGCGCGGCTGCGCCACGTTCCAGAACTTGACGGTCTTGTCCTCGGAGCACGTCACGAGCTCATACATGCGCGTCGGGTGCCAGTCGATGCCGTAGATCTTCTGCATGTGCGCCGTGATCATCACGGCGGGGGCCTTGTCGCTCGCGCGGGTGTCCCAGATGCGCACGTCGCCGTCGTGCGCCGTCGCGATGCTCGTCTGGTCCACGCGGTTCCACTCGACCTGGATCGCGCTCGACGTGAACGCGCACAGCGTCTGCACGGGCTTCTGGGGCGTCCGGATGTCCCACAGATGCGTCTTCGTGTCGGCCGAGCACGTCGCGACGATCCAGGGCTCCGTCGGGGACCACGACACGTCGCTCACGGGCCGCGTGTGCGCGCGCAGCGTCGCGATCAGCGGCTGCGAGCTGTTGCTCGGCGGGCGGTGGCTGCTGATCGTGCTGCCGTGGACGCCGCCGTTCGCGACGTTCCAGATCAGCGTGTTGTGGTTCGACGTCGACGCCACGTGGCCCTTGAACAGCACGTGCGGGTTGCACTTGACGACCGTCACCTCCCACTTGGTCTGGTGGTGCAGCGTCGCCGCGGGCGTGTACGGGGACTCGAGGTCCACAAGGTGAAGCCCTTTCCTGCCGGCGAGCACGCCGAAGGAGCCCGTGGCGTCCACGCTCAGCGCGCCGGCGTTGAGCTCGTACTTGACGCTGATGTTGCTGTGGATCGTCGAGTGCGAGGTGGTGGACGACGGCGGCCCGCTCGACATCGCGGAAAGCGCGGGGGACATCGCGTCGCGACCGCCGCCGCTGCTGCTTGCGCCCACGCGCGCGCTGCTGCTGCTCGCGCCGTTGCTGGCGTCCGTGAGCCCCGGCGGGGCCAACGGCGGCTCGTACAGAGACGCAGCCATAGCGCTGGAAGCCAGCTTTTTGCTTTCGGAATGCGCGCAATATATTACGGATTTCATCGAGAATGTCACCCCATAAAATGCCTATTTTAGTAATATTTTTGGAGTTCATTTGTCTTGCTTTTAGTATTGCGATCTGCCACATCAGTGAACGAGAATATATGTCATTTGCTTGCGTGTCAT